>VZTD01001928.1:4018697-4251806 GCA_013397725.1 Rhagologus leucostigma | reverse complement strand
TTTTTTTTTTTTTCCTCAAGCTCAGTTTAAAGGCACAGAAAAGGCACAATATTACTTTTTGGGCATAGAGCATGATAGGGGATACACATGATAGAGTCACCCCAAGACACTCCCCCTAAATCCCAGATTATTTTGGGAACCTTTAAGAGTGTTTAGAAGGACAACACTGAACTACCCTTGTTACTGTGTGATCTGGTCACTGTGACCATTATATCAAATGCGGCAATTTGCAGGAAAAAAATAATGGAAAATGTTAGATGGTGCCTTATACCTCAGTCACACAAAATGGGCCAGTAATGCTTCTGAAAAGCAACCAACAGTCATTGTTTTGATGATGGGAAGTGTCACCTTAGGAAACCTGATGTTGTTGAAGCTGAAAGCTGGCTTCGTATTTGTTGTAGTATATAGACTGCAAATTCCATACAGTGGGGAGCTTTGAAAGAGTGATCCTTTTTTTCACAAGTTCCTTAACTACTTTCTTTTTGCTGGAAGAGTTTTGGAAAAAGTTTATAAAGAAGATAAAGCAAGATTTGACCATGATAACTACTTTAATCAGATAGATACTATTTTTTTCTGATTATTTTGGGGACAAGAGGAGTTAAGTGTTTGAAAAAAAAGCTAAAGAAACTTTGTTTTTATCTTCCTGCAGACCATGAAGATATTGTCATTATTTCCAAAATGGAAGTAGTATCATGTTCAGGTCAGATTTTTGCGGTAGTTTTCAGTTAAGTGTTTAAACACAGAAACACCCACTCAAATATTTATGGCTCTGATCCATCCATGATTTATTTATGTATTCATCTTGATTTTGTGTGACTAACACCATTACTTTGCAAGATTTTGTGTTCAGAAAATATTTTTACTGATACAGGCAAGGCATGTCCAAAGTAGATTTAGCTGCCTGACTTTAGCTGTTCATAGCCAAAATTGGTTGCTCTTCTCTGGTTCATGAAATGGCATCTTCCTGGCTAGATGTGATGAACACTGTATCAAAGATATTTTCTGAGTACAGGGGTTGGTTTTCTTTTGTTTGGGGTTTTGGTTTTGGGGGGTTTTTTGCGTGCAAAAGTTAGAATATAGTTTCTTTATAAAAGATTTCTCCTTATTAGGTTGTTTGTTTGTTTGTTTGTTTATTTTCAGACCTCAGTAACAGACATAGTTTTGACTTTTCCAAAATTGCCAAAGCAGGGCACTTTACAGGCCTTATCAGAGTTTCAGAAATTCCATGTCCACATTTACAGAAAAGACAGGTTGGGCCTATGTTCTGCCATGGTATAAAGTAGCTTATACGCATATGTTGCAAATGTCACCCTTTTTGAGTTTTCTGGTAAAGATGACAGTCTTTGAAAGCCACAAGAGATGATAGAGATATTTTATAAACATTCTATACTAAATAGAAGATATTTTCTATTCTTTTGTCCACATATTGATGTAGACACTTTGTTCTGATGGAATTTCTTGAACGTAAAGTGATCATAGAATGAGCTTCAAAAAGCCGCTATCTTAGTAGCTAGGTGGAGAATTTTGCTTTGTTTTCAACAAGGAAACCAACTATGTGACTTAATGTCTGTGTCGCATAATGAGAAGTAGAAAAACTTTAAAATTATTCTCTTCTTATTTGTAACCATGTTAATTTGTGAGTAACTGCACTGACCTCATGTTAATGTGGTGGGCGCAAGAGAGGAGTCAGGGATAGGGAAGGAATATCTGCTGGAATGATTTGAGAATGCTCCTGTTAACAAATATTCATTAGAGGAGTTTTATCCTGAGACTACCCCAAACTGCCTAGTTTCCCTTGCCATGAAGTAAAACTGCTGCTTATCACCTGCTACCAAAAGTCTTAATGCCTGAACATTTCTTCATGGAGATATAGCTGTCAAAAAGCTGATTGAAGGTATTCCTGTTGTGGAACCCACATTTACAAGCTCCTGTGTGTAACCACAGGGACATACAGGCTTACGTAAACATTTGTTTCTCCGGTGCACGTCGTGTTTTATCCTTAGCAGTGCAAACACAAAGAGACGTACCCAAGAATCAGAGTCCTCCTGAGAGGGGAATTGGCTGCACTGAAGACATTTGTCACTTCTTTCTAGGTGGTTGGTGTATTCTGTAACATCTGCATGTTCTTTATACTGAGTATGCAATACACAAAATAACAAGAAAAATGTCTTAAGGGCCTATATAGAAGGCTATATATGATGAGCTAAAACATGTAATCCAATTATGGGGAATTAAGCTGTTTGTGAATATAGCCTCTAATGTAGCTTCCTATTTCTCTAGAATTCCTTTTTAATGTTTTTCTTTAATCATATGGGATCAGAAGTACCAATGTTGAACCCTAGGGGGTTCTGGATTTCTTTTGACAGAAGTTTTTTCTTTCTATTTTAATCTTCAAGTGAAGTTACAGCTTTTGGGACCAATGAACTGAATGGAATGGGCTGAGCGATTTGGGTCTAGTTTTGTGTATTATTTTTCTCTTGCATTTTGGGAAGGGTTATCAAACTGAGATATCCAGGGAAAAAAAAACCCTGAAAATCAAGACATGGACATGTTGATTGGAAAATCTCCAGCTGGCACTATTTCATAAGGTTATTAGTTTGTAATCACAGATTGCCAAACTGCTTCTCATATTCATAACTGAGCCATTTAATTCCAGTTGTAAAACAGTAACCAGCAATTAAGAAGACTAAATGTTTTGCATGAGTCCTGAAGTTCATTTACTGCCTATCCTCATCTCATTTTCTGTAGGCAACATTACTGTTCCTACTGTCCTGGGAGAGAACATTAGACCTATGGTAACCTTCAGTGCGGCTGGGAAGGAAAGCAAAATGAGGTTACTTGCCAGCTTTGCTGATGTTCATTTGCTACTGTCTGTGTTCCCTGTTAAATCCTCTGTGTCATGAAGATATTTGTCCAGGATGTGATTTTCTGAAAGAGTAACTAAGTCTTTGCTCTCTTCAATAGCTTGTAATTTATCATTGTCAAAAAATATGCAAGCGTTTCTTTTTGTTAGATGGATGAGAACAGAATATAAATGCAAGTGTGTGAGTGACACATTGAGCGCTGATGCCTATGGCGGCAATCAATCACAAAGGTTCAGCAAAGCAAGGTTACTGAAATGCTGTGCTGCAAAACAAGCAATATTGCAGTAGGTCTGGGTAGCTGGGGCTTTTGTTGGTGGTATTACTGGGATGCTCAGCCTGCCTTACATGCTCCATGATGAGGATAATTCTGGGAATGTGCCTTGCCTTTTCAGGCACGCATACAGCACAGGAGCTGAAAGATTTATGCACTGATAGTACAAGTTAAGTTCTGAAATTGATTAAATTTAGGAAAAAGGATTTTGAAATCATTCCTGAAGTGGTAGCAGACTGCTTTCAAGGATGACTTTAAGGGAACTACTTTCCCACTAGCCATAAAATGGGAAAAGACTAGGGAAGGAATTTTTTCACCTGAAGTTTTTTAATATTTTTCTTGTTCTGGATGTTTGTAGGTAAAAACAAAGACACATAACTCATCCTCTAAATACCACTGGGTCACTGTGTCTTCATGAAGGAATGTAATTGCAGGAGACAAAAGATGTATATTTTTAAGTTGGTCACAACCTGTCACTTTTCAGTCCAAAATTTTCCCCCCTCCTTCATAACCAGGAGGGATGTGAGCTGTGTTCTGATTGCAGGGCGGCCAGAAGAGCTGACATGTGGCTGCACTGCTTTAAAAGCAACAGAGAGCACCAGCAGGTGCTTGCAGGAAGGTCACACTACACTGGAACTAAACCAGTGAATTTCTGTGTAAACAGGAGCGATTTATCTTGCAACCTATTTATGGATGGGAGGAGATGTGCTGAGGAGTGCAAAGGAGCACAAACCAGGAGTTTGAGTGCATAGGAGACATGCTCTAGAGGGAGCAAAGGATTTCCACATCTTTCATAAGCAGAAGGCTTGTGATGTACACAGGGCTGATAGAAGTTGCCATGCAGACTCTGAGGTGATTATCCACACGCCCCCGGTATTCAAAGGTAGGTTTACTCTGCTAAAGTGGAAAAAATCCTTAAACCTTCATACAAAAAAAGGTGAGGATAAGTATTAGGTGAGGCTAACGCACTACTTGTTTTGTGTTCTGAAAAGTATATATAATACATGTTACACAGCCATTAAAAAACCCTCTGAATTAAAAAAGAATGTATCAGCGAGTGAAACAACCTTCATTCCCATATAATGTTCCTAAACTGGAGCACTATTGCAAGAAATAGCCCTTGTTGATAAACAAACAGCAGGAAGCAAGAATTCTGGTCTGTATAAGAATATGGATCTCTTCCAAACACCACGAGATCCGAGTGCTTTTCACAATACTATGCAAAGGAGACTGAGCTAACAGAGACCCCAACCCAAATGTCCACACTGTCCACTTTGCTTCGTAATTGGTTTCTTGTGGCATATTACAAAATGCTCTCAGTGCTTTTGAGATTGACAAATTCTATTCATCATTGTGTTATTTTGTGTGAGAGGATCACCCTGAGTTTCTTTTCAGCACGTTCTGTTTTCTAGTGAATCAATATCTCTGTGAGCCTGTTCCTCACTGTTTTTCTCTGTGCTGCTCTGTACACCACCATGGAACCAGAAGCCGTGCAAGGGTGGTTACCACGACACACAGGGATGGGAGCTCAGACTTTGTTCTTTTTCCACACATTCGCATGCTCTCTGGACTTCTTACTTTTTCTTTACCCCCTTCATGATTGTTCTCTTTCAGTAGATGAAGCTCTTTGTATTATCTGCGTTTCTCTCCAGTTCAAGGAGGATAATGTCAGAAAGAAGGACTGCATCTGACCAGTTCAGCTTGTCTTTAATTCTGAAAATGGCTTTGGAATCCTTGCAGTGGTAGATATTTGTTGAATATAAGATTATTACTATTGTTGAATAAGTTTTCAGCAAAGCTTGTTCTCCACTTAGAAAAAAAAGATACCATTTGAATTTCCAATATTGAGAACAGTTCATTAGGTTTCTGATACTAATCCAGTCTTTTCCCCTGACTTTGTTTTTTACTGCGTGCTTTATTTTGAAAGAATGATCACTTTTTCATCTGCAAAAGAGATATATCTTGAAACAGTCAGTGTAGAACATAGATGGGCTCATGGTACAGCATGAAACCAGAGCAAGAATGGCAGAGAACAGTAGTAAGGTAGATAAATATGTATGTCTTACTGTCATTTGCTATTCACGAAATTTGCAATGCTATTTAATTTACGTGAGAGCTATGAATATCTAGAATTAGTGCATTTAAAATATTTCACTTTATAATGGCTGTCACTGTGATGAGCACTTAGCTTTCAAAGCTAATCTTTGCTTTTGCGTAGAGGGCAAAAATACTGTTCATTTCTGTGAAGGACAGACCAGGTCACTGCAATGAAAGAAGGCTCTGATGAGATCCTGCCTGTCATTCATGCCAAGAATGCAGTAGACATAATTGTATTTCTCTGCATAGTAATCTGCAGACGTTATTGGAGTAACAGGACAGCTACAGTTTGCTCTAGCAGATAACACAATGGTCACCATACTTGCAAATTAAAATTCATGTACGCGTGACTTTTCACCATTTTCTTCATATATATACATAAAAAAATATATATACACGTATATAAATATATATAAGTAATGATGGAGTACATATACGTGTCAAGCATATAGGTTCTGTTTTCAGTTGAATGATGTTTCTGTTGAATATAAGTAAGGAAACACCTGAACTGTATTTATTTTCACCCTTACTAATTACTTGTAAACATATTTTAAAAAAACATATTCATTCACTCTTTTCAAGTCATAATACTATAAGATTACATTTTCCCTGTAGAGCACTTACATGTGATTTACATTCACTATTGATGCTGATCTCTATAAAGATTGTATTATGGTTATTCTGACCGCTGATTAATAGAAAATAGAAAAATGAAGGCTAATATTATTGGGGAACACCCACACTACAGCATTAAGAAAATTAACTGGGAGGTTCCCCAGAACACATGAGTCAGACGTGCCATGTGGCAGCAGCGAGAGTAAAATGACAAGCAATATATTATCTGGGAAAATCCACATTAGCACATACGTTTAATCAGCCTTAGGATGGAATTAATGAAGGGGTGAAGTATAATAAAGTACAAAAGCTATCCATGTATCCTGAGACAGTCTTTCTGTATTTCGAGACTGTCCTCCCCAAATGCTGCCAGATGTAATGGAGTATAAATAATTGGTTTAGAGTGCTTGGCCAGGGAAGATGAAGACTGAGACAGCAGCATGTTTGTTAATAGATTTCATCACTGCCACAGGCAGCATGGAGCCTTTCTTCATTATGTTACAGATATATACATAGATCTGTGCTTCTTAAATTGTCTGTCCTGGCCAAGGTCTAACTCCTGACTCCTGCTCTGCTCAGGGGTGTGTGAGCACAGATAAAGGGGACAGAGAAGCAAATCAGCAGACAAGTGACCAGCAAGGAAACAGTGTTGTGGTACAGGAGTTCTGATAGAATATATATATTAACCTTTTGTTAATGAGCTGATGGATAACATGGCTATTGCATTATAAAAATAGTAAAAAAATAATAAATGAGAGGAAACCCACCAGTAGCTACAGGAGCTTTTGATATAGGTTGGATTATCTGGGATAGCTACACCTCACAGAGGAACAGTCTCAGGCTTATTTCCCGGGCGCCCAGTTCACAAAATCCCCACACTGAGTATCCCTAACACTGGTATGAAACATTCTCTAGTCAGCCTGGGCTTGAGACAAACTCCTCATTTCTAGAAAGTATGATTCCATCTAGTCTTCAATTTTTGTGCGACACTATTGTCATTACCAAAATTAAAGGACGTGTTTTACATTCTGGATACTTTCAGATAGCATATATTTTAGATTAGCCTGTATATCTGTTAGCAAAAACAAAATCCAAATATCAGTGGTTTAAATATATGGTGTGCGCCATAGTACAAACATTTCTCACTTAGTCCCCTTGTCTGAGTATAAACTGAATATAGACCCTATCACTTTATTTCTGATTTGTTTTATTTTCAAAATATATACGGACTTCTGAAGCTTTCAGAGAAAACCAAAACCAAAAAAATACCACCCCCACCCCCCAAAAGAGGTGGAATGATATAAATTACTGATTCTCCAAGTAATTAGGATTTCATGCCCATTTCTTTGAAGCAGCTGAGGACGTGGGTGACTGTCAGTGATGGAATAGCTCACAGAAACAAACAGTGGTCTCAGTTGAGTGCAGTGGGTGTAATGCTCTTCAGAATTTCAGCCATGGAACTCTGATAGTATAAAAGATTAAGTACTGTGCAAAAACCAGAATACAAATTAAAAAAAATATATATAAAAAAAAGAATCTAACAAATGTTACCACAAAATCTGTTTCTGAATTTTGAGTTTGATCTAGAAAAGGCACTTTTTACCACCTCAACAAGAATTACATCAGGCAAACTAAGGTTGGCTAGTATGATCCAGGATCCAGCACTGAAATGGAAAATCCAGAGCTACATAGGATTGATTGCTCTCAGTCTGTCAGACTCAAAGTAGTCTGAAGGTGAGTTAGTTCCTGACTAACTCAGAGTATATAAGAAAAGAAATTAGCTGTATTAGTTGAAGCTTGTTTTCTAGATAAAAATTCAAATCAAATACAGCAACTCAGAAAATGTTTCTGTGGAGTTAGACACTCAGTTTACAAAACCTGCATTTTTACCTTAATGTGCAGTATTTTCATCTTTCTCTTTGTAACTCTCCTGCGTGGCTTATCTGTCTTTCTGGGAGTTTTGGTTTTCGTCTTTCTATTCAGCTTGTAGGTATTTTGCTGTTACGAAAACCTGAATAGGTTGATTTTGTTCCTTCTTCTAGAGGACCTGTGAGAATAATGCAGTTGCTGATGTGAGACAGACTTTTTAAAAATTTTTTCACCTCAGAAAGGATTGTCTTCTTTCGAGGCACACTGTGAACACAGAGCTCAGTTCAGTCATTCTTAGCAGAGCAGGTTGTTCAGTCTGAGGACGTCACACCCTGGTAGATAAATCTCATGCAGAGAATGAATGTGCCCCTAGCTTGATACGGCACATGTCTTCAATCTGCCAACTGCTTTTGGATACGGTGAAGAGGTAGAAACTGAAATTCTCAGAATTATTTCTGTTTGCTTTGTTCTTAGAGAGTTATTGGAATTGCCTATGGGAGAACTAAGATGTCATCTTGAGAGCTAAAAACATTAGTAAACTCTTTGTCTCCTTGAAATAAGTAAAAAGTGTGAGAGTATAGTTCCAAGTGCAAACCCATATGATTACCTAAATACAACAGCGGTGTGTATCGTGCTGTACAAAGATACTCCAACAGTCCTGGACTGTAGATGTATGTTCAGAAAATTTTAAGACTCACCGTTCAGTTAAATATAAAACAATTTTAAAATTTCCACTAAATACCTTCTAAGTAAAAATTTAAGGGAAAGTTTAACCATTCCTTCTCACCTCAGAAGGCTCGCTGGCTTGTACAGCAGTGGAAGAATGGCAGCAGTTGTCTCCTTTCTATAGGAATAATAGGAAGTCAGGGAGCAATTGTAACCTGCAATCCAGATACTTTTGATATGTGTGCACCTGGATTACAGAGTGGAGATGTAGAAAAATACTACTTTAATCAGCGGTGTTAGGTAAGTCATGAAAGACTGGGGCTGGATACTGCTGCCATTCTTTTGACAAGAATAAAAGATCAGAAAGTTGTGCTTTTTTTTTAACTTAAGAACTTTATGTAAGTTTAGCCAAGCCATCTAGGTTCCATACCACAAGTTTAAATAATTAAAAAAAAAAAAAAAAAAAAAAAAAAAAAAAAAAGAAAGAAAGAAAGAAAAAGCAGACTTGCAGTTCTTTGGCAGAAGTGAATTTCAGAATTGTTAAAAGGGTTTTGCTCAGGATTCTTTTAAAACCTAAGTTATTTAACTGATATCTTACAAACTGCTTTGTCAATATATTGTGAATTGGGCAGTTTTGAGTAATTGAACATATTTCACTATGAAAAATTATAAACCCTGATTTAAATTAATCACATATTGAAGTGTGAGTCAACGTGTATCATTCTATGCTGTATGCCAATGATTCTATGACTTGATCCTGTGTGTATTCCTATCTCGGTCGAATGAATTATATGCTCTACTTCATGGTGTATTTTGATACTTTCTGATATACAGACAACACAAGAAAACAGAAATTGAACATAGGGCAGAGGTTTTGCTTCAATCTTTGCTTAAGGAGGGGAAAACAACAACCACCAACATATGACTGCTTAGATATAACAAGATTTCCCAACAAGGGAAGGGAAACTGTAGGGATACAAATTATAAGATTTTCCCAGTAGATGAACCAGTCAATCAAACCATGATTAATACACACAAACAAAGAGTCATCTCCTGACATGTAAACCACCAAAATAAGGTGGGTTCTCTTCAGGGGGAAGCCCTGAAGAAAGAGAGGGAGATGGAGGGTTCATGCTGAAGTATGACAATATGAACCACAGGTACTGTTTGAGAAAGAGGATAATATATCACTCCTTCCAGTTTCAGCTACACAGGAAGCCCCCTTTAATTACTATCGTAATTAGGGGCTAAACCGGCAGGAACTCTGACCCCTTGTGCCTCACATGTAGGCGCTGCATCAGGGTCTGAGCTTAGGCAAATCTTCAAATTCCTTATGCCTCAATTTTCCCTCTGTAAAACAAGTAAAACACAATTTTCCATTTTGAGGGGGGCAAATAAGGCTATTAATCAGATCACTCTACTGAGAGTAGGCTAAAAATATCCAGTAGTCTGGATTAGACTGTCACGGGAACTTTCTTGCCCAGGAATCTGTCACAGTTACACTGTGAGTTGTACATCACTCTCCTGCATACCCAGTAATCTCTGTGAAAAGATGTGTGAATTCTTACATGAAATGAAATAAACCAACCAGAATTCTACACGAATATTATCAATAGACAATGGCTTTCTCTAATAAAAATTATAAGATATCAGCTGAATGATATGTGTTCTTGTGCTTGAACTTGCACCTCTGTGGACACATATACATGTGCCTATGTTCATACACATATGTATACTCTGCTACAAAGAGGTATCAAGGTGAATATTTTCCCCCGATTATAAGAAATACTTAGGATCCTAATAAATTTATAGGTAAGGATATCCTAGCTGTTGTCAAAACAGCCTGAAACACAAGACAATACAATGAGGTCACAATGAAGTGTGTATGTAACACTAAAAATTGAATCATAGTGATAATTGTCATTGGCATTTTGAAGAGCTACAGAACTTTACATTGTGAGAATTGTCCTCTGGGTATCCCAGTAACAAAGATTTTGGCATAGATAAGAGAAAGAAATACCTGTCAAGCATCTCCTTTGCCTCATGTGAAATACAGGAAGAAAGTTGTTTATATTTGGAGTGGTGATATTAAGAACAGATATTATCCTGTCCCCTGGCATCTTTCCAGGTAATTATCAGCAGAGTCAATGATGGAGAGATATGTTAGGCTGTGACTGACTGGGCTAAAACATAATAACAGTTTATAGCACTATACCAGGCAAGAAAAACAATGTGAAGTGTGATACTCCCAGGTCTGCAGGACACCTAATGAAAATGATACACATGTAGTATGTTTGGATAGATAGAAAATTTGTACCATTCTTTAAAAAGCAACTTTGCTGAAAGGCTCTAGATTGGGCTTTTCCGTATTTGACTGACGGAACATACAGGAGCATATAAGAAATCTCCTTGGCTTTTTACTTTGATTGTCATTCTCTCAATACTGACCATGCAGTTGTGGTGTTTAGATTCCTGTGCCTGTGAGATCCACATGCACCAGCTGACAGGTTATGTAAAGAGCTAGAGCCTCATCTGCCATAAATCAGCATAACCAAAGTGGATGGGATACTGTGATCATCTCTGCTGGTGACCTGAATTCGTGCATTCCTGCTACAGAGACCTTTTATGTGGAGGCTCAGTTCACGTTTGCTTTTATCATGGAGTTGGAAAGGCTAGATAGTGATAGGAAAGTAGTTTGTGAGAGGTGTGGGGTGAAGATTTTAATAAATTACATTGCCACAGTCACAGTCTCCACCAGTCCTGCACAAGCTAAGCCATTTCCTCACTTCCATTATTCACTTGACGTCGATAAACTGATTTTAGGCTGCAGTATGAATAAGTGAATTTCTAAAGCCTGTTTGTTTTAGCTGTATTCCAACAGCGACATAAAATAATATTAAATTAAATGCTTCAAGTGTAACAGAGCCTAGCAGACTTCTACCATCTTCCCTTCAGGTTAAAGCACTGATGCAGTTGCTAACTCACGTTGAGTAGATTTATTGTGGTGGGCACTCAAAAGAGTAATCTTACAGTTTGAACTGCTAAATAGATGTCCAGTTTATGAAACGTTGGAAATAAGCTAAGAGGAGCAGTGGCTCTATGTAGTAGCTTGCATGACTGATTTTTATGTTTTATGGAGTTAATGTCAGAACTCCAGCCTCTTGCTTTCAAGAGCAGCAGCTTCTGTGTCAAATATTTTCTTTAAAAATAATTCAAACACACTAAGGAGGTGCTTCTGCAGCTCGTGCCTGTAAACTTAAGGCATGGAGTATAGCACGAAAGAATGTCAAACCATTGTGCAAATATGAGGGAGAAGAAGGAGACGAGGCTGCACAGAGTACTAGCACTTATTGTCTTATGGTCACTTTGTTGCTGAAAAATCCAGTTTGTTGGTACCTGCCCTTCTCTGACTCCTTTTCCTCTGTACTAAAAGTGACATACTAAAAATTCATTATGTAATCAGCATACTATATAGCAGTATTCCTGCAAATGTCTTGGAGCGCTTTACAGTCATTAAAATCAAATTAAAATACTATCTCAATAAATGGAAGAATGTGCACGGTAATTCTCACCTGAATATTAACCCACTCTAAGTACTGGCTTCTTTCTAGAAAATTCTAATAAAGAAAACAACTGCTTACCAAAATAGTTTCTCTCTGAACTATTCTGTAAAGAGCAGCATTCTCGGACTAGATTCTGCACCAGCCCTCATAACTGCATAAGATCGTTGCAGTCAGTAGAAATACTCAGATACTTAAAGTTATGTTTAAGCTTTACCAGTGTCTCAGGTGGGTTTTACTGCTGTGAAGATGCTCTTGAACTAATGTGAGCAAAATAAAAATCATTTATCCACTATTCACAGAACACAACTTTATTGATGGTTACTTACTGTAGACTGCATACACTAAGAAACCATCTCCATATGTTTTTTTTCTTCTCTCAGTCCTAAGGCATTTGGTGTATTTGTTGCCTGGCAATATCAAATCACATCAGAGCCATGAATTCCCTTATTTCCCTTGCTCTGTTTATCCCCTGTCACACAGAATGTGCAGTAGTACTCTGGGGAACTCAGATGAATCCAGGTAGTCAGGGTGGTTGTGGTCCGTGCGGTCATCTCTTCTTTTAGTGCAATATCTCATCCACTGGTATTTTTAAATAATGTTGGCTGTCAGTCTGCTTCTTATTTGTTGGTGACTGCATGCGGAAGCTAGAAAGCAACAGCTAATGGTTTCCAATTTTTGTCAGTATAATCAATCATTTTGCAAAATACTTTTTTCCATAGTTGCTCAGCTGTTCTGCAAGAAAGGAGGTGACATTTGACTGTGCTTGGCTGCAAGTAGGGAGCCTTCATGTTCTCTAAGCTGTGCTTCTTTATTTACTATTTGCATTATGTATTAAATTATTGGCATGCATTCATCCGTGACCTCTGCTAGATTGACTGAGCATTTTTTCCCCTCCATTTCCCTGCAAGTCTATATTAAAACAGTTTTTGAGCAGAAATCAATCAAATGAGGAATGTATTTTTTCAGTGGGTCTCTCTTGGTACCTGTGGGTGAAAAAAATTGTGAAGAAGTGATTGTCTGCTCACTTAATTTTTATTTCTTGAGATTCATCAGCTAAAGAGAAGACTCACAGTTCCAGTTTTTAAAAATATTTGGGGCTTTTGGGATTTACTATTTTTAGTGGGTTTTCCTTTAAACTCCAAAGTCGGTTGCTTTTTTTGGAGTCCGCCCCTAGTCACAGTTTTTCATTAAACAAAATTAAAACCAGGAGATAAGAATTAGTTAAAAAAAAAAAAAAAGAAAAAAGAGAAAGATGTTAGAAAAAGCCAAACTACTATCAGCTGGAATTAAAAAAGCATTATGAATCCATTCAGCAAAGGAGTGAAATTACAGCTTCAGTATGAATCAATCATTTGAGTAGAAGCTGATAGCATCCTGAGGATAAATAACATGGCTCTTTGGTTTACTGCTGTGTGTTTTATTTTCTCTGCAAAGCTTCTTCTTGAGGTCTCCTTACAGAAACATCATCTGTGGTTTAACTGGAATTCTTTTCAGCCAGGAAAGTAGCATTGGATGAGGTGAGATTCTGCAGCTTTACAGTGTTTTGGCTTGGAAACTCTAAACAGTGGAGGAAGAAAGAATGAACCACTCCTTGAGGGCCTATTAGCAGTGTACAACAATATTCTCACACTACAGGAGATTAGGGCTAATATTTCATAATTAATGGGAGGTAATGTGGTTCTCTGGGGGCCTCCTAGCTGGAATTGATACATGGTGTCTGGACTGAGTTTTGTCCCTCTATTCCTTATTCATATTCCAGAAGCACATTTGGTGAGGAGATATGATCTCCTCTGTAACTCTCTCAGAGTCAAGAGTCTGCATGTGCAGAATAACACTCCCTGCTCCTAACAGACCAATATTCATGAGTTTTAAAATGTTTTTTCTTTTGGCTGAACCAGGGAATATTCTAAACTTAGAAAGAAGTGATATTTGGCAGCTTTCAGAATAATTTTTAGAATGACTGCAATATTTTCAAGGCTCTAAACCAAAGCAGAACTTGAGTGTAAAGAAATTGCTAGTGACAATAGCTAAAAATCTGTTACGATGATGAAGAAAGGGAAAATAATCATCTTATGTCATTCCAGCTGTCTGCATTTTAGGTTGAGTAGATACTGACCATCTTCTGAATGTAAATGAAGCCTGGTTCTTTAGGTTATTCATGTTAACAAAAAGTAAATCCACCTCTTCTGAATTCTGCCTTGAGATTGCAGATTGCTGGAAGAGTCCTACCAGACAACACTTTATCAATTTTCTGGTAGAGAATCAAGCACTTTTAACATTTCTTGCTGCTGGGAGACTGTGAGAAACCTGTGACAATAATGTTTAAATTCAGAAATAGTTTTACATTGTTTGCTGTAAATGAAACATCTCCATATGTACAAAACCTGTGCAGATGACTCTGAACCAAGCACAAACCAACAAAAATATAGGAAGAAATCTGGGAACAATATTTAAGTGTTTGAGGACACAGATGATTAATAATAATTAACACTGATTGCAAAGTACCTACACTACCATTATAGAAAGAATCCTTAAATTTTTGGGGGCATTAATATGAGGGCCCTAATCTAGCCTGAGTATATGCTTAGCTTCAGGAGCAACAGTTAATTAATGTGAGGGGAGCTGATTAGATGCTTTCACATACTGGTGGATCCAGAGTTGCTTTCTATTTCCATATATAATATGAAAGAAAGCATGAGAATGAACATGTTCAAAAGAGCATAGTGAATTTCCAGTTCACATGCTTAGAACCTCAATGTCACTTGCTTTCACTGGGGCCACAGCTCCCAAGCCACTTTCTAAAACCATTAAGTAGAGCAAAAATTATCAAATTGCATGTGTATCAAATTCTCTGTGTATTAGCAGCACAGTTGAAAATTTCAGCAGGCATATAATTGACTCGAAAACATTAAAATCAGTCCCTGAGATGTTTTTAAAATCTCATCTATGTCCTTTAAAGACGGTGCTTATTTCCAATCTTGATTTTGTTTGGGGTTCTGTGGGTACTCGTGATGCTATCTGTGACATTTCTCTGATCTTTGTAATGTGCTCTGGAAGTTTGCAACAAGACTATCTTGAAAATAAAATAAATCTCACTATTCTTTAGAGATACATAACAAAGATCTATAGCGAAAATGTTCTGACTAAAGTATCTGTTCTAAACTCTTAGAGAGCCAGAAGGCAAGAGATGTTAAACTGTTTGCTAGTTCTTATCCACATGTATGTAATTTTTTCTCCTAAGTTTATGCAGGCTTATGGTACTAGTAATCCTAAATTTTTGAAATATGATTTTCTCAGTGTTGGAACATTTAGAACACAGAATTGAAAGATGCTGAAGGCTCCAGTCCACATGCAACATATTAGATCCCGAGTTACTTCTATTTAAAATTTACCTGTTCAATTACCTGTAAAATTTAAAACGTTCAAAAAGCAGGCAGTCCAACCCGAAGTTTTACAATTAAAAAACTTGCTGGTTTCCTAAAGTGTCAAAACAGGGGTTATGATGTATGTTTCAGAACTGAGTTCAAGATCTATTTGAAATGTTTATGGCAGAATTTTGCATAGCAGTATATTTTTTTACAGATAAATATTCAACCAACTTTAAAAATTGGTTCCTTTCTGCAGTGGGACACCGGTGTAGGCTATCTGTAGATCTGTCCTGGGGTTAATCAGGTGGTTAAAAGATGAAATAGCTTGTATTTTCTTATTCTCTGTCTCCTTTCTGACATAAACTTTATTTCCATAAATGTTAGATTATTAAATGGAAAGTGAGTGTTTCCACAGTAACTTATTTCAATACACGGTATACGAAAACACGTTTCATAAAGAGATGTAGTAGAGGGTTATTTTGCAGGTGTTATCCAAACTGTTATTTGCCATTTCAGTGTGACAGTGTGAACAACTACGCTGAAAAACTGCACATCTTTAAGCCTCCCTCATATTGTTTAGAGAGACTTTATCTATTATAAATACTCTCTATATTCTAAAAGTTAGATATTTGAGGTTTTCTGAGCTTGTATTTGAAGTATTTGCTTTAATTGGCACAATTTTGATCTCATACTTACAATATTGCAGAACTGTGCTGTCTACTTTTTAATGCAAATACCAGCTGGGGCAAACAGAATGAATCCTCTACCATTTTATGTCTGTTCACAACGGGTTTTGTAACGTCAGGGTGGCTCCACCTTGTCTAGAACAGAGGAAAATTTTGTCCAAATAACTTTAAAATTCCTGCCTGATGTGATGCATTCCAAATAGAGCTGAGCTAACCAGTTTTTAAGAATAGGATGCAGTCTCTTGTGTATGAGCTAAGTACAGATACTTCATAGAAATACACGCTGGAAAGTGTTTCAGTTTATTTTTTCCCAGTTCTATGATGTTTGTGTTTTCTCTTCTTTCTCATTCTTTTCCTCCTCTCTGCTCTTTATATTTTACTCTTCAGATGTTAAAATAATTGCCAGCTTCTTTCTATCCAAATCAGCATCTTCTAACTGCTTGTTTCAGCAGTTGAACTAAGATTGTCCACAACTGTTTGATTTTCTCTATTTTGCTTGTCTTGAGACCAACCCAGTCCTCTGGCTGCTTTTTCAATGGAATCCTTCTTTTCCCCTCTTACATCCCAGCTTTCAAAATTCTGTTTCAAAGGAGACAGCAGCCTTAGACTTCATATTATCCCTTCCTCCTAAAATGAGCCATTGAGAAAATCAAAGGAAGACACTGATAATCCAGTTGAAACACTGGAAGAAGAAAACATGTTCTGACCATCTAATTCATTACCTTCTGGAGAGAGAGATGAAAAATCACTGACGTTTCTGGGCTAAGCTAATCTCTTTGCTTGATTCTTGTATGCTTTGGGTCACACTATCAATTAACATGCTGTAGAAGTGAGAGTAAAAGAAAAAAAGGAAAATATTCCTACTACCTTTTGGATCCTTTCTTTCAACCTGGTCTGCCAGGCCTTAGGACAAGACATTCAGAATGCTATTTATAATCCAATTAATAGTGAGCTGAATGAAACCTGGAACAATCCCCACTAGAAACACGACTGAAGTGCATCTTTCTGTCCCCGTGGACAGTTGAGGTAATTTGCGATGCTGACAATAGGCTCCGAGAGTTGGAACACAGATTTAGGACAGAAAAGAATAATTGAAAGTGACCTAGGATGATTCATTCCTTATCACACATCTGTCAATATTAATGTTTTGCTGTTTACCTGCAGGCAGTGAGAAGGGGAGATAACATCTGTTGTCTAATGATTGCTGTGTTTTCCCCTTTTAAAGTAGTTGAATCTCTATTAATGTTTAGAAAAAGAATAAACAAAATATCAATTGATCAAAACGATAACTTTGTCTCTTCTCACAACTGAGACATTGTCAAGAAAATGATGCATAAAACAGGAATTGCCAGCTTCAGAGTTGCTTGTGAAGGGATAGGATAGAATATATTCAAATTTTCAACTAGGCTTGAAACATGAACATAGAACTTCAGGCAATACATGATAGACTTTAGCTACGTGTTGCCAATGGCCATGGAAAGGGGCTAAGGGAAGTGGTTTTGCTGGTCCCGTCTTTGCCTTGAAGGTCTGGTACAAAGTTCCATCTGTCATGGATTCAACTTTCTCCTTGGAAATTGACTTTCACAATGTTATCATTGTTAAGTTACAAATAAGGTTTGCATAGTTCACAGAAAGCACTGTTATTCCAGTAGTGCCACAGGCCCAAAGAACAGCCCAGTAACACATTTTAGCAACTGAGTTTAAAAATGGATGCTGTAACAAAGATGAAATGCAGATGATGCTTTCAAGCTAAGTTTCAGTTCAGTGTAAACTGCATGGAGGCAATTTGAAGACCACAGCAAGGAGGATGAAGGTGATATGAAGGTTGTCTGAGGCAAAGGTAGCAAAACCTGTAACTGGACAAAGGGATTAGTCTTGCTTAAGACCTGGGAATTATTTATAGAAAGTGAAAAATTGTGTAATCAGCTGTCATGAACAAAACAAAAGAAGTTCCTGACCTAATATTGCCAAGGAACAACACTAGGAAGCAAACAGCTACACAAGAGCACAGTCTCCCAAACAGCAAACCCAAAGACGTGAATCTCACGCAGGTGTGAGTGTAATTGTTTATATTGCCTGTAGAGTTTATTTAGTATTTGTGGTAGCTATTGATAAGATTCACCAGGTGACTGGTTGCATAATATGTCACAATATTTCTATTTTAAACTGCTGTGGTAAGTCAGATGTTTTCCTATGTTAAAGGGATTTCCCTTTGAGCAGTGATTTGTAGAATTTCGAAGGATACAGCTGTGAAAAAGAAATGCCATACAATGCAGGCTGCAATAAAGTATGCAAATGATCCAGCTACATGACCTTCAAAATTAACAACTAAATGAACTTCCCTTCCTCTCCTGTAAACTAGAATACTGTGTGCTTGATGGAGGCTGAGAAAACATCACAGAAATTCACCACACTACGTATATAATATTCCGTATAATGCATGCTGTGTAAGTCTTTTTTAAAATATAACGCTCTCAAGGAAAAAAATCTAAACTAAAGCCAGCTGCATTTGTTAGAATGTGGCATCCAGCAGCTCGATCATGAGAAACGGATGCAGCTCTCCTTTTGTTAGGACTTTATATTGTAGCCTGATTTAGAGTTCTTATTAGACATTAAACCAGACACCACCTGGGGCCTCTTAGGGACTTGGGATGGGGGGGCTGAACCTAGAAGGGACAGTTGAGAGCAATGGTCATTACATACATTGTGTGCTTCCTGTGAGTCACCTCGCCAAAGGGTCCCTGCTAGCTAAAAATTTCCAAAAGCTGCAGGAGAACTTGGTCCCCTGTCTCCAAAGCCTCCCAGCAGAAGGCAAGATGGATCTCACAGTGTAGTGTGAGTGATGAGGAGACAGATGCAGAGGGGTAGAGAGGATATTTTGCCCTCCCCAGCTGCCCTTCAAATGCTGCATCTCAGTATCTAAATAGGTCCTGGCTTCACTGAAATCCCATTTTTAGGGTGACACAGAAGGTCAAAGGAGAAGTATGTGTGTTTTTCTGTAGGTTTACAGTGTCATATCAGTTTTTATTAATGTGTAGTTTTCACTAATAACAACAAATAAAAGTATCAAATTCAGTATTTAATATCATAGTACCACTTTCTAAAGGATTCCTTCGACATTAACTTGAGAATTTTTAGGAAGTGTTTACTTTTAGCATGTTAGGAGCTCCTACTATTTCAAATTGAACTGTCCCTACTTCAATCATTTCATGTCACACTTGAAGAGAAAACTGAATGCTAGTAGTAATAGATGCTTTTAAATTCCAGCTTTATAAAGTTTTGAAATATGTTTGAGTCCCACGCAACAAATTAAACAAAGAAAACATTATTATCACTGTATTGGGGTCGTATTTGCCTTGCCAGTGTGAATTCCATTTCTGCATGGTATTTGGTTGCTTTTCTGATGTTTAAAGAGCAAAGGTGTGACTGTGCAGAAGCAGTGTCCATAAAAATGTCTTTTTGAACAGTATTTATGAGAGCATTTCTGTTTCAACATACCTTAGACACTGTAGCTCCTTGCAGATATGCTGGAATAAAATTGGTGTATTTTCATATAATCAAAAGCCTTAAGAGATCTATAGTTTGCTGGAGTAATACAGATTTTAACAAGGTTAATTACAGAAAAGCAATTTGTAAACTTTGGCTAATTTTACTTGTTCTTTAAATTTGCACCTCTTAGGGGAATTTTAGAGGGCAACATTCAAAGTACAGTGTTCTACTGCCATTTCCAAACACTCTCTATCAATTGTCTCACTACTTTGGGCACAAGGCAGGTGTCTTGCAGGGAAAAGCAACAAGAAAAAAGGTTATTTTTAAAAGAACAGGAACTGGTCGATACAGTTGGTTACTTGCTTAGGAAACAGGGCAGGTAGGGGATAGTCATTCTTGAAAAGCATTGTGCATTTTTTTAACTTGTGGCAGTTACCTTGTCGCATCCATTGTGACTTGTCAGATGTCTCCTTAGACCAAATCATTTTATAATCCAATGAGTTAGGGCAGACGTTACCTGCTATGACACTTAAAGGAAATGCTAAAAAAATGCATCTGCCCCACGGTTAGACTTTTATAATTTCTAGAAAAAAGCAAAGCAGCTTTGAAGAATTCAAGACTTTGGAAAATTAAATAGAAGCGAGACTAAAACAATAAAGAAAAAAAACCCACAAGGTGTTGCTGAATAGAATGTGATATACATACTGCAAGGTGGAAATGTTGATGAGATTAGTCAGCAAGACACCAAGCATGTTCAGGAGCTATAAATGGATGGCCATAATGCATGATCTCTGTGTAACAGAGGAAATGATAACACATCTTAATCATGCTGTAGAGATTAAATTAGATTAGAGAAATTGTCAATGGAGTCAAGCATCCTGATGTCTGGCAGTGGGAAATGCATCTCTCAGGAAAAAATGTGAAGCCTTTATAAAGTCTTGAACTGCACAGGGTTATTATTTGAGACTTATTATCTGAAATCACACTTCCTTACCTGAGGTAAAAGTCGTGTTATGACTTAACCCCAAAAATAAAGTGTTTAATAGTTCAGTATTATCTGGAAAATGCTCAGCTGTGAAGATTCTCATCTTTCCTTTGACCTTTCCTAAACCTCTTGTCTCAATGATATCTTGTGATAGCAAGTTTCATGCAAAGTTCCATAGCACTGTTTTATTGTGCTCACCTCAGCTTTGTTTCCTGATATGTCTACAATGTATCACACTCGTTTGGAGTATTTTTATAATTACATTTATCATGTCATAATCAGATTTTGCCTTGCACATTTTCTTCTCAAATTAGGTAACACTGCTCAGTGTAGTCACCACTGACATTTTTTTTATTTATGATGTAGTCTCTTCTTGAGCTGTGCAGAAAACTACTTTTTAAATGATACTGTGGATTGGCTCAGTCCATTGCAGATTAAGGTTTAAGACAAAGACATTGGAGCCATCACAGTAGCTGCAGGATTCCATGAAAAATTTTCTTGTCCTATTTTGTGGACACTAGGTCAAATGTGAGATTTTGAAATTCTCTATAAAATTTTCGCAAAGATTAAGTCATTTAAATATTTGCCAAACTAGGCAAAAGAAATTATAGCACACCCTTTTCATAACCAAACTAAAATGGATTAAAAATTGTCTTCAAATAATTTGATTGTCAAATTGTCCACATGCACTATTAGCATATATTTTTATATATGTTAATGTGGGTTTTATCTCATTAGTTTTAGGGTTATGCTGTGGTGTTAATTTAGCCATATTGACAAAGTAGATGAGGATCATATTGTTTATTTTGATGTGTTAGAAGTACATGGCTAGTCCAGCAACCAGGACTTTTCCTAGACAGTGGAGTGAGATGATGCTTTTTGTGGACTATTAATCCCAGCTATTTTAAATGTCTTCCATAACATATGTGGAATCACATTCTGGAAGTACTTAATTTCTTTCTACAGAAGAAAAAAATTAGTTTTGCCAGATGCCGAGATTTTAGAAACCAGTGATGAGAGGTGAATTGCACTCTTCAGTAACAGGAGTTTTGTTACAGACACAATTGTACATCTCTGTTTCACTTTTTAAATAATCCAAACAGACTTTTATAACAGGTAAAAAGAGCCAAAGTTCTAGTGAAATGTTAAATTAATTCTGTTGTGATTTGTTCGTCTTGTGAGAAATTAGTTTATGGTCCAAAAGACAACCGTAGCCAGCTAAATTTCCCTGATTAGGAGCAAGATAGGCACATCAGGAATAAAAAGTGAAACGGAAAATCGTCCAAGCTACATTAACATAGCATAATTGTGATAATAAATTTATACTAACCAATACATTCTGGCTGTTGAAGAGCTGTTCTCTAAGGGTAATAAGAACAAAAATCTCTAAATAAAGCTAATGAGAGGTCGCACATCATAGAACATGTTATGACTGTGAGAATACCTCTGCTGTGCAGCGTTAAAGGGAAGGCCCTTCAGGAGACTGTAAGGTGATAGTGCTATTGCAAATTTTTGATGATAGCGAAAAAAAAAAACCCACATGGGGAGAACTCATTTTGCCTTCATTCTCTCTCCCAGACTTCCATGACTCGCTGATAGCCTTATGGCAGTGCAGGCAGTGAAGCTGGTCTCCCTGCACTCAGTAGGATTAGGTTGTTGCTGTGAGTAAAGATGAAAATAGTAAATTGAGGTTGAAGATGACAACTTTTTTCCCTGTCTGAGGAGAAAAGGTGTAAATTCTCACTAAATGTGTATATATATATCTCTATATGTTTGCCTGAGAGAAATATATATATATTTATATGTATATGTTGGGGGAGAGGGAGAGAAAAAAATGAATAAACAATTCTTATTCTTGCTGGTTCCAAGACTGTACCCTTGTGGTCATTCAAGGATTCAGGACTCGCATTTAAGCTGCTGCATAGCCCTAGCATGTGGTACAAGTGGGTATTCTCCATTTTTAACCCAGTTTTTAGATTTAGTAGCTAAACCCTTTTCCACAAGTGCTTAATGTATTTCACCTCCAATGAGTGGTGGCTAAATGTAATTTTAGAAGAAGTATCTGCCAATTTAATGAAGTTATGCAAGTATTAGATTCACTCTAAGGACTTGCCATTATTTTTTCTTTGACAAGGATTAGGGAAATACTGTTTATATTTTCTGTGTTAAAAAGGGCTTTATTGTCAGAACATTTATGCTCTTCTGGGTTTTGCAGTAAGAATAGCTCATCTTCTGATGTTGTAGGAAGGATATGATTGTGAAGCTAGAAGAAAGCTGCCTGTCCGTAGTGATTAGTGTCAGCCTGAATTTGCCATGTGCCATTTTGAAGTCAGATTTTGTTTTACTTCGAAATGTAAAGAGCTCTAAGTTATTCCGATCTCATCTTGAATTATTAAAGAATTTAAAGTCAATAAACTTAAACTTTTAAAGGAAAAACACAGCAAAGAGTATTTTAAATATGTGTATTTGTACACATATATACACACCGATATTTTATATATATTTATTCATCTTCTTCTCTCCCCTCACACCTCCCAACAGTTATTTTGGACACAATCAGATACTTATTAAATTAGTTAATTCTGTTTGAACCAGTGTTAAACTGCAAGTATAGATAAAAAGCACTATTATATAAGACTGGTATGTATTATATCAGCTGGGGCTGAGATATGAGAATACAGCTCTATTACAGCTGTCTCGATCTTGCCCACCTCTTTAACCATCTTTTTATTCAGAAAGCAGGCTTCAAATAACCCTAGATAAGAAATGTTAAATAGTTGGTAATAAAGTACAGTTGGATTTTAAGGCTGCAACATGAGATAGGAAGGAATTCTATAACGTACACAGAAAATGAAGCTTAACCCTTGGAACACCATGAGCAACACTCAAATAAGAGTTCTTAGTAACAATAGAATTTCTGGTACTGATATAAAGGCTCCCTACTTAGTTGAATCATGTATCTAACCAAATAAACTGCAAAATTTAGATTTTGTTAGGCAGATAAAATGGCATTAACCTCTCATCTTCCTGAAGAAAGGACTTCTCTCTCAGTAGCATAGCCAGGCTACGTTGAATGTGGTTCACCTACGAATAGAGCTTGAAACTGATACAGGATAAGCTGCAGTCTCTGGAAATGCCCAACACCAGAGTTTATGCAACAAGATTTAGACTAGAAACGTATTTTGTCTACAAGGTCTTCTAAAAAGAGTAGAGAAGTTCAAAGCAGACTTTGGAGATGAGGAGATGGTGGTGCTCTTGCATTTTCCTTCAAAAGTTGTGAGAATCCCTTAGCACAAGCTAATTTAATCCTGAAGCAATTAATTTCCATCAGTTCAGATCTCAGTTAAGAGTCAGTAATGACCTGCGTGCATTAAGCCATTGAATGAGTCTCTTTGAAGCATTTTTAGTCAATTTATAAGCAGAGGTACAGTATGAGATTCTTTAACTAGAGATGCTTTACACTGAAATGCATGAACTGAGTCACCATGTGGGGGAAGTTTAACGACATTGAGTCAAGTTAGTGGGCTAGTCAGCTGCTGGAGGTGGCACCTGATCTGCTAAAATGGCATTTGTGTCTTCAAAGAGGTGAGATACCCTATAATTTAGTGGGAGAAATGTCAAAACTAACTCCTGAATAGCTTAGAGTTAGACAAACTTCAGAAGAAGTAACTGAGTTTGAATGGATACCATGAATCACTCTTAGAAATGAAATGGTACGAGTACTTCAGCAGGAAAGGCTTGTCTCTGATAAGGCAGCTACTGCTGATATGTGTATATCTAGAAATTTAGAAAGGCAAAAGAGGATTTTCCCCCCAGAAATGATAATACATCAATTAATCTAGTAAAAGCAGCCAACTGATGAACAAAAAAGCACCTTCAAACCCTTCAAAAGTCTGGAGAATTTGAAGCCAGATCAGGCTCCATGTTTCTAAAGTAAATCAGCACTTATAACTGCTAGAATTATTTATACCAAGCAGACCTGTATTGGGTAACAAGCACATTTTCTGCTCTCAGAAATGACTACAGAGTAGGCTAATTGTCGATATTCTGCACAGCTTTAGCGACGTCACCTATGGTGACAAGTGCTATGAATTCTTATCCTCAGAATAAATCTCTTTAAGCTTTGACACAGTTTAGAACAGTCATCATATTCTGGGAGAAGGGTTTGTGTGCAGTGCATCACAAGTTCAGAAGTCCTATACTGCTGCCTCTAGATTTGCGAGCAAGGATGTTGGCTACCCGTGAGCTTGACAGTCTTTTTTTTCAGTTTCAGTGAATACAAGTTGGCTGGGAATAACTTGCAGCTGGTACAGCTCTATTTTTAAACAAGAAATTAAAATTAGCCTTTCTGCTTCCCCTCAAAATCCCATCTGCTACAATTAATATTAACAGGATTTCTAACTTGTCCTTTTAGCTAATTATATTTTTAGAAAGACTCCATAAAAGGTTAGTGTGAAGAACTTACATTTTGCATTTTTGACAATCTGCTTGCAGAAAATGTGATCCTTGATAATAACATGTAGGTGAAAAGGAATTTTATTTAAAACTTTCCAACTAATATGCAGTACAGGAAGCACCCTTAACCATGTAGTTGTTTTTGAGATATTGTTCAAGCTTTCATCCCCATCACACAGTGGATTCCATGTTGGCACTCTTAAGGAGGCTGGAATTCAAAGATAGCTGAAAAACTGAGCTCAGAAAAAATTGCCCACACTTCATCAACAATACATGTCTTCATCATCTACAAGTGCTACAAATATAAAACAATAATTGGAAGTACAGAGCAGCCTTTCAAAGACATTGTTGCTTTCTTTTCCTGATGCTCTAGTGGGTATTAAAGGTCCTTCCTAAATTAGGTCATGACTTTTGTTAAATTTTGTTATTTGGAAAATATTGGCCTTAAGTCCACAAGGAAATTTATCTAGAGAGTTCTGGTGAATTGTAGTTGTATATTGATGAAATATGGTGACATTTTCACCCAGAAGTGATCCTGAGAAGCAGCTGACCATCGAATTGGCTGTATTGGGTCTGCTTTATGATAACTTTGTACAAATGGCTTATAAAATGTTCTTCAATGCAAAAATTATGTTGTATACACAATACTAATTTTAGAGACACATAGATGACTGTAGGATTTCAGTTACGGTGTACTTTTGGATGCTGAATAAGCCAGTTTTTGCTCTATTTAAAAACAGAATTCTTCAGAATAGAATATTGTGAGAATTGAGTTTAATCCTGTTGTGTTATCCCACTTGAGTCTCATGGACATGAATTTTGCTGTTCATTTTTAGGAGAGGACTCGTAGGACAAGTGCTATGGTTTTTATCCACCCTGTTGCTTAACTCACGGATCTCAGTGCCAATGCAGCATTAAAGACTCCACAACAGGTACTGTGTGTTTTGTACAGGTGACTCTGCAGGCACACACATAGAGCAACATCCATTTACACTCAGTTGCACAATTCTACACTTACTTCCAGGGCCAGTTTTATAGAGAACACTGCTGATGCTCAATACACTACCAGCAGTAATTCTCTGAAATATCCACAATACCTACAAAAAGTACTGAGAGTTACCTTTTCTTTTTTTTTTTACAGTCTGAATAATCTCCCAAAACTTTCATTATTGATTCAGCAATCTTTTCCTCCTGTTGAATTATGACCTTATTGGTTAATATCTGACCTCAAGAATGATAGTAGAGGATGGAGGAATTAGTAGGTAAACTGTGTGGATGCGTGATTATTGCCACTGCTGCCTGGGCAGGAGAGAACGGGCCAGGGTGAGAAGTGCTCACTGTCACAGAATGTAGAATGGCTAAGGGCAGAGATCCTGAGCCGTGTTGTATTTGCATCTGTAAATCAAAATAAATTGAAGAAACCAACTGCTTATCTTTAATAGTTTGGATGTAGTTAGCAAATTAAATTTGCAAGCTCTCCACTGTCCTCTTTGCTGCCATTCAACTCCGTTCTGCTGTGTATTGAAGTAATTCCAGTAAGTACCTTAGCTATTGCTGGGTAAACAAGTGAGTAAACACAATTACTGCTATAATGAGCTGAGATCATAGTTTCCAGTTTGAAAATATTTTAATAAAGGAGAAATTCGTTAGCACTCACTTAACAACTGTTCTCTTTTGCGTATGTTGAAATTACCATTCTTTTTAGTTGGTGGGAGTTTCCTAAACAAAGGCACCAGTAAAGTTTACCTGCATAATATTATTTTGATAACGGTACTTTTAAAATAACTTTTTTTATTTAAACCATCAAAATTACCTTCTTTGGTGAATATTTATTGGTTTGTATAGTTTATATGATTTGTCTGGCACAAATGTTGGCCCTGGTTCTGGAATTTATGTATCTACTGCTTAACTTTAAATATGTACTTAACTGATAATTAAATCGATGTTAATTAACAGTAATGTGGGAATCAGAATTAAGTTGTTTTCTAGATAGAATGTGAGGTAGAAAAGTGAAGACAATTTGGAGGGTTTAAAAAAAGTGTTATCTACAGTGAAATGAAGTCCAAGAGTCTTTTTCAAACAGTGAATGAACTGAGTTGGCCCAGAGTTGTTCTGTCTCTGTTTTATACAAACAAGAGTTGCCAGTATCAGTTAGAGAGGTAAATATAACCTGTATTTATGCAGGTGTGCAAGCTTAATAAAGTTTAAAGTAAAAGCTGTCAAGGGCACAGTCTTGTTGTAGCATCACCAGGCAATAGCAGCATAGTGCACAGAAGCTGTTACTGGGCTCGGAAAATGAAGGGAATCCACTACTTGTGTGCTGGGAAAACTTTTGTCAGATGCTGGTTTGATACAACAGTCTTGGGTGCTGCCAAAGGACTGGCCTAGATTGCTGTAAATTCCTGCAGCAACCCAGACTTCACATCTCTCTAGAAAGCCTCGGGAATAAAGAAATTAGAGATGTCAGAAGCTTCTGGGAAATGATGATGCTTATCTTCTGTTTTGTCCAATAGACAGCTTCTTTTAAAGTGGGTTTACCACACAGTTTCCTTACTAATTAAAAAGAAACACTCTGCAAACCCCTCTCTGTTCTATCCCTCCTACACTTCTACACTCTGGAGATTTATATGTCTGATTCTTCCTATTTATAAATCCACATTTCAAGGAGCTATAGTGACATACTCTAATTTCTTCCTGCTGGCCACCACTTTTCTGTAAGGAGTTTTAAAAGAATAATTAAATTTCCTTACAGTTAAAAGTCCAGTTATTCTTTATGGACTTGGACCAGGGCAGTACTGGTTTCTCTGGAGGTTTGCTGACAAGTGCTCTCTGAAGAGGCCTGACAAAATAAATGTATTACAGTCCATTGTCTCTGCCTCGTGGCATAATAGTGAGGAAGCCTGGCTGCAGCCTTGCCTCTGTCATACCCAAATGTAATTATATGGCATTCTTTAGGGAGCCAGTTCTTCTGGTATCGTATATACATCCTGGAATACCAAAATTTAGCATAACACAGTAGTTCTTCTAGAATCCCAGTGCCTGACTCTGTGTCATGATAATCTCAGAAAGAAATAAACTCCTTTAAGGACATTATAAAATGCTTCTATTTCTGTCAGGAGTTGAGTCCTTACAGTCAATAACTGTCAATGATGTAAACTTGCTTCCTGTAGCCAAGTGGTCTTCAAATATATTTTCATTTCAGTGAAGACATTCTTTATTGTACTTTCAAATTGTGTGAGAATTTGTTTAACCTAGGGTTTGTTTTCAGCTTTTTGCTATGGCTATAATCTCCATTAAGAATTCCTTCCTTATGTATCATTTGCTCATTTTGGTAATGTAAGATTTTTTGTAAGTCACTTTGAAGTTGGATGTGCAAATGGCATCCTGAAGCTCCCATATAAGTTTTGTTCTCTCTGAATAATGTTGTCCCTCTTGATCACACCTTATTTTTAATGGTGTCATTTCTGCAAGTCTTCAAAGTACCATTGTTGTGCATGAGCAATAGTGTCATCAGTACATTTTCCCTGGAGAAAAGATGGGGATAAGCACAGAAGGAATTCAAGATCTCAGCAGGAAATGTTTTTCCCATGAGCACACCGAGTGGGGGGAGGCAAAGGCACAGCTACAACACAGGCAGGCCAAAGCACATGGAGTTCCACAGAACTCTCATGCAGGAGGAGTGAGATGTTTTGCACTGGCATAAGGGAAATAATTGATGTTCATAACTTTGCCTCTTACTGTGTATTGCCAACTGTGTGTTTTCTTATGCAAATGGCTGCTTACTGAGAGCTACACAGTGTTCCTGGGTCTCGTATCCACTAGTTCAGGCTTCTGAGTCTTGGTGACACAACTTTTTTCCTGCATGTTTGACAAACACAAGTATCAAGTTCACATTCGTTTTGAAACCGTATTGAGGTTATTTACAAACAAACAAAACCCTTAAGTGTTCTGTCAGTGCAGAAGTCAAACACTCCAGGGATTGTTTCACTCCCTGTGAATAAACTAATACCTGTAGAGCAAGCCCTAAGAGGCAGAACTTGTGCTACGTCAGAAGTGTTCTATCAGGCAGCGAAGCAGAGACACCTGAAAATACAGATAATTGTGGACAAAAAGGTCTTACTTCTTATTAAAAACAGCAAATCTCTGCTGCGTGAAAATGAAAGTCTGTTAGAGTTTGAAGTCGTATTTCTGAATTTTGTGCTCTTGTGTTTAATCCCAAACTGTTGTTAAGGTAGCAGCTTTCAGAGCTAAGTGGTACTGAATCCTGCTCACTCCTCCTATTGAGAGACTTCACCATACTGTTTTAATTTACTTTGTATTTTTGCCTGTTTTTACAATCTTTATACTATTTTTACTCAGGTTATCGCTTGTTACAACAGATTTCTCATGAGCAACTATGCAGGTGTCTCAGGAAATTACATAAAACTGTGATAGCTGGAAACTTAGCTCAGCAATTTATAAAGTATTTCTGGAGCTGATGGGAATTAGAAGTGACTTATGGAACACACTGTGCTATGTCGTCTCTCTGTGTGCAGTAAGGAAGTCTGTAGTTACTTTGGTAGCAAATCAGAAGACAAAACAGTCTCTTCAGTAAATATAATTCATATTCACCAGTGTGTTTGTTCTCATATCTCTCTTCAGCACACAAACAAATACCTTTGTAAGAAACAGCGACATGCAAAATACACTGACTTTTCTGCTGTTTCACTAAACCTGAGAGACTGAACTATACAAGGCAGCAATTGGATTTTGGATTACTGAACCATTTACATGAAGCTTCTTGTGAGACTAATGAATCGCTAGGCTTTCATCTCCATACGACCCATAATGAATAAATAATATCGGTGGAGTTAGTTAACGTAGTGGTACAAAGAGGCTGGAGAACAGAGTTGGAACTGCCTGGGTGTTATGTGTGTGGAGAAATGTTAAATTGCATACCAGCTTGAGAGGAAAATCTGATTCTCCCAAAACTGAAAAGAAAAGCTTCCTGTGACTCCAGGGGAAACAGGTTCATATTCGAGATCAGATATTTAAAGTTGTTTAAACTTGTCCATGTGAGCACGTTATCAGTTTATCAGACTGCTTCTGCTTTGGGAAACCATGCAATGTATCTCCACACGCCAGTACTTTTGTGAAAACACTTTCCCTGAGTGCTCAGTTCCAAACCTCAGTGTCAGCAAGGCGCCATGTACTCTTTTGGCAGAGTTCAGATTGTGTCTTTATCTGTTCCAGAGCTGGTCATGGATAATTTCCTAAGACTGTCTTTGTGCTATCAATAAAATCTCTTGTGTGCTGGTGTATTAATTGTTCTTGTGTGCAAATAAACCTCATAACAAGCTGTAAAATCTTGAACAAACACTTGCACATCATCAGCTTTCATTGTTCACTGAACAAATAAAAGATCATTAAAACATGTTAGTGATGTGTAGCATTGCTATAAATAATAATGGTTACTGAGGCAATCTAAAATAAATAATATTAATGAACATTCTCCTACTATGATATTAGTAGACCAATGATCATATTACAAATATGATCATTAACTTACTCTTTTTATACTTTTTATTTTGCTGTTGTTAAACATTCAATAATGTGTTTTTAATGGACTCTTATTTACTGAGCGATGAAATAGCTTTGTTAATAAATTTAATTAGCCATGCAAAAGTGTTAATTAGGAAAACAAAAAACCACAAAGGAAAATGACATCTGCCTGGAATACTGCTGCTGCTGCGGCTCCCAGTCAGAAAGGTTGCCAGGACCTACTCAGCTGCAGGGGGTCACAGACTCTCGGGGTGAGGGCAGCGCTGGAGCCCCTCTCTAGCCAGGGACTGGGAAGGGTGCAGGTGCCAGAGCCAGAGGCTCAGCCTGGCTCTGGGGGCTCTGCAGGAGCCCAGAGCTGCAGGGGCTCCCTGCAAACCTAGGGACAGCTTTAGAAGTTGGATCAAACCAGAGCCTCAGACACTGCAGGGAGGTTTGTCTTTGATGGAAGAATTCTCAAAGGTTGACCTCGAGATCACCTGTTTCTTAACTGGCACTGTTTCTTAAGAGAGTGTTTTTAAAAAATCTGTGAGATTTACTGTCCCATAGGATTTATTCTTCTGGATTGTCCAAACCTTTTGTGTAAATTATTAGAAGACACAATGTAGGCACAATTTCTACATGGCATTCACTAGAAAACATAAATTATTTTTCTTTTAAATTAGGATAATTGGATCAGGCAGCTGGATACGTGAGTGCAATACTAACCATATGCTAATGCATTTTTTCTGAGGCTGTTTTCTGACTAAAACACTCTATCATTGGATTTATCAAGGAAAATTCAATGCTATAGACTGTGGGAAAAATTATTTCTTGTTTGACGGATGCCAGTAGACTCCATGCAACTTTTTTCTACATTGTCTGTATGCAAGTAGATATAATTTTTGTTTGTTTGTTTTTCCTGTCCTCAGAAAATGGAAAATTGGAAAGAATGTGTTCTCCATGAGAAAATCTTCACATAATGAAGTTCCTACTGGATGAATTGAAAGTTTATTAATATTAATGGAGAGATTTCAGGAGTTTAGGTCAGGATAAAGATAAACCATTCTGGCGAAATACAACAAAAAACAGAAAAATTGATCACAAATTTTAAATAAATACATAGCCTGTTTATACTGAATTGTGTACTCTGTACAACAGTTTAGTAAATTTTGCAAGGTGAGATCCACTGCTTTCACATGGATGGGATCCATGTTTTCATGTTCTCTCACCTCAGGTTATATTTACAACTTTTGCCATGCTTTTTTCAGTCTTCGCGTAAGATATAAACATCTTAATTCAATTCATTGGCTTCCAGATGGCAGCAGTGACTCACTTTGGAGAATGGTCTAGCTCAGAATAACCATACTAGTGCTCAAAGAAATTTAATGTCATTCATATTTTTCACACAATACCTGAAAAATGGAATGTTGTAGCCTAAAAATTCATATGAGAAAGTGAGTTTCTGTAAATTTTCTTTGAGTGGTTTCTTTGAAAAGCCTTCCTTCCATTTCTGGTATCAAAAATCAATGTGATGGTTTTTGGCTTTTTTTTTAAATGCTTTTTTTTCATATTTAAATTAAGTATGTCAAGTACAGTATTTAATCCTGATTTCATTTTTAATCCTGATTTTGCTTTAAGGTTTTTTTGTTCATTTTTTTCTTTCTTATACAGTTGATTAGGGGTAAATTTTTGGAGTTCTCTGCACATTTAATGTGCCCAACATTTAATTTCTAAAAGATGGTGTGTAGTATACTCCTGCAGTTAACGTAATAACTTGGCTGCTAATGTTTATCATCAGCACACTTAAAAATGAGGATAATGCAAATGTACATACAAGTAAATTCACATTATGTGAGACTTGCATAACATTTATAATTAGGATTCATTTTAAAAGTGCATGAAAATGCCAGGAGGAAATTTAAAGTGACATGTATTACTATTATGCAAATCCAGCACTTACTAAACTCCTTATTCTCAGACTAAATTCTGCTATCTAAATAATTGCTTCACAACTGGAAATTATCACCAGCAGCCAAATTCTCTTCTCTCTTCCAACCCTTCCCTTGATCGTGTTTATTCAGTAACACAGCAGCATTCAGCGATGTTGATAAACGTGTTTAGTGTTCATTTGGTTAAGCTTCAGTAACCTGAGCCTCTGGAATTAGCAATCAGTGTTACAAGGATACAATACATAGTGTAGTACATTTAGCTACTCTAGCAGAACCTCAGCTGAAGGAGCATGGAACATTTCAAAGCTCAGTTGACATTTGTTCCTTTTTTCCTTGGCAGCGTCAGTAGCTTTTACATCTGCTCATAAATCATTTTTAGCCTAATGTGGTGTTGAGCCTTCTCGTTTTGCCATAATAGCCAGGGTGCTGCCCAGCAGAGGCAATGCAAGTGATTAGCCAGAGTTAATTATTTGGACAGGTAATGGCAGCTTCGCTTCCTCAGCAAGGGAAACAAAGTCATCTGGATCTGATAACGGAAAAAGATTCATTTTAAGAGGCAATTATAGATGGGGAGAGATAAGTAGAGAATAAACTTCTGAAACAAAGTTCAAAAGTATCAGACATACACAAAGTAAATGGACCAAGAAAGCTGTGCCTCACTGTAGCTGAAATCAGAGTGTTCCTGTTTCTACCAAAAAAGAGATTGATGTTATGCCCAGGTCCACAGCAGATACCTGGACCAATTGCTGCACAGTGAAACCTCTCCTATCAGTCACTGGAACTGAGCTACTGTGGCACTCCTGTGCCAGTAGTTGTGAGTTCTGTAGTTGTGAGAGCAGAAATCCCATTAGAATTTGACTGTGTTAGGGTGAAACATTTGCACCATTGCTCCAGCTATTGTGTTTCATATGAAAAATGAGAAAAAAATTAAGAGATGTTCTAATAGCAAACACTATTTACTCACAAAATTAATATTTAAGACTTTAATATATGTGATGTTTTTTAGTTTTACTTCCTTCTACATGAGTCTATTAGAGGTTTCTATAACGAGGTCTTGAAGTTTACCATTTAATCTTTTCTTTAAAAGCAATCAAGAGCTGAATTCATTTGATATGGAGTTTGGATTCAATTTGCTTGACACTCTTGCTGGCATTTACACAGTTTTCATCTGAATGCATGCAAGATTGAACAGTAACGACATATTTTTATTAACTACCAGTGGGCATTTCATTGGAGCAAGTATTCGTGGCAAAGTAATTAAAGAGCAGATTTTACCACATGAACCCTCCAAACAGCTGCAGGTAAATATTCCCAGTAATGAACTGCCTGAATTATCTTAGTCAGATGAAGTGTCAACAGCAAGACTGGTTTTGAGACATTTACGAAACTAGGGATCGTATATCCAGATGGCTGGGCTGGTACTGATCCCACTGGTACCAGTGCAGCTCTTGCGTCACTGCCGTTCTGCCTCACACATCTCCAGCTGTTTTGAGTTCACCATGTCCACTTTTGTAACTGTATCATCAAAACCAAAAACTTTGCAATGGAACTATGGTTATATACTTGAAAAAGTGCAATTAATTGGGGAAGACATGCCATCAAGCCCGGGAGATTGGGCTTCAACCTCATCTACTGTTTCGGAAAATTTTCATTCTCTCTAATAAAAGACAGAAATTTTTCTATCATTTACACATTAAAAAAAGAAGAAAAAAATATGAAATATATCAAATAATTTATCAGAGTAATTTAGTTTAATTCTATCACAGAGACAAACCCTTTGTATTTAGATATAGTCTACACTCATCATTTCTAGATGTAGCTCTGATGCTGCAGTTGCTATATCTGTAGAAGCTTAGCACATCTGCTACATGAATCTGGAATGGAAAATGCAGCCTTGCAATTCCCAGGAAATACTAGCACTTCTACCACCTCAGTGTGGAAGAATGCCATAGACCTGGATTAAACTCACTTAATGCCAGCTAAATGTAAGGAGACTGTGAAACCAGTCTGCATCAGACATTTATGTTTTGTCTATAGCCATGGAGATAGGGAAGGAGAGAGAACTCATCCTGTTACATCTTGGAGCTCAAGATTTTTTGGCTGCATTACCTGGCTAGGCACTCTTTTTCCTTTAGTTGAAGTGGAACTCCAGCTCTCAGACGAGGCACTTGAAATGCTGATGGCTACAGCTGGAGGGCCTGACCGTAGAGTGCCATGGACTTCACTTAGGATTGGGAAGAGGAAGATGTCAACCACTCTTCGTAAAACATGGCCCAATTTGTATTTTAACCAGTAGACATGTTAGAGGGAAGACACTTTTCTTGTAGCAGTTTTGTCAAGCTTGTTTTTAGAGGAATAGCATGCAGCATACTTTCATTACTAAATTCTTCCCCCTGGAAGCAGAAGACAATTTCATAATTGCTTAAAAAAATTAAAAAACATTTTTTGCTGTTTGCTTATTGTCTTGCTGCATTTTAGAGCTCTACTGGGAGAAGGGACTTAAAGGAAGAGCCCCAGCCTTTGCCACTCCTGCTGAGGGTAGCAATAAATGCAAAGTGAAAAACATGACAAAAAGCATGGTCAAAGCTGTCTGTTCGGGAGTTCTGAAGAAAAGTACATGCCAATCAAAAGAAAAAAAATGAACAAGCTGCACCTCAGCATTTCTTCTGCTGCAACAAAACTTATCCTCCTTTCCAAACAGTATAAATAGTAAGTATTCACTGACAGAAGGGAATTTCAGAAGCTAACAACTTCAAGACAGTTGATTCCTTAATGGCACCAAATGGAGCTTCAGTACAAGTTGGTCTGCCAGTTCAGAAATGTCACATGATGCAAACCTCTCATTTTCTCACAAGAAATAAAGGATGAATCACTGACTTCTGTTAGGAATCAGATTTTAAAATATCAACACTGCATGTAACATCAGTAGAAATTCAAATGTTTTTCTACATTTTGGCATTAATTTCAATCTGTATAGTTTACAATCAAACGTTTGTGCTGATGTAATTTAACTTTTAACCTGACTTCTTCCATAATTGCTTGTGTTCTGTGTGTGTGTGTATCTACCTGTCATTCATTTTTACAACCATTTTTAAAGCTTCTATCCAATTTTAGCTCAATTGGATAGAAAGATACAAGCCTGAGATAAATTTATCTCCCACAAGATTTAGACAAATATCTAGCTGGAAGAAAGTGGAGGGGAAAGGAGAGGGACAGATTTTTGTGGACATTCACACACAAAGCATATGGAGTTTCTACAGAACTGTGTGTAATACTGAGCTGGCCAGAGTGCCAGTAATAACATTTAACCAGAAAGTAAGACATACTAATAATTAATTATGAACAGGGTCCTTGGAAAGGAGAAAAAAGGGCAGGGAGAGATCAGTCTGTATTCATAGGGTCTCTTCACCTTGTAAGAGCATGAATAAAATTCTGCTTCATATTGATGGCTGTGAGAGTCCCTTCGAATTTTCATAGTAAATAGACACAGAAGTCTGTGGCATATAGAACATTTCTTATTTAACAAGGAAATTGCCAGAAAGAAAATCAACTCAGAAAATCATAATTGAGATTCTTTATTTATACTAAAAATTATATGCTGGGTATATTACTATTAATAGAACATTAATGTTGGAAAAGTTAGAAAGTTGTCTGGTCAGTTGAAGGAGAAAAAGAGTCATAAATAAGGTAAAGTGACCTTTTTGAGCTGAAGATTAATTTTAAAGAAAGGATACATTGTTATCATCTTGCAGAAGTCTGTCAGCAATCTGGCGCTTGCAAATTAGAGGCACCTAAGACCCAGATGACAATTCTTAATGTGCACGTACATGGGAGGCAGATGCTTATAGAGATGTGTGCAGAAGGCAGAAGCCTTGTATTTCCAAAGGCATGAAGACTAAAGGTAGACTATTAGCAAGAAAATGGAACAAATAAAGCTGTGAGGGACTATTCTTTAGCAGATAAATGAGAGTGCTTGGAAATATGGTAATAAGGTTTAAAAGAGAGTGGCAGTGTTTTGTAGCTGATGAACACGCATTGTAACAGATCATTATTTCACAACTCAGTGCAATCCTAAGCATGATACTTGTTTAATGAATGTAAAATTATTTTTATTTAATTTTATACCCAATAAAACTTGCCTAAACTATGTCATGCTTGCTAGGGGATTGTACTACCCCACCCATTATGGTAAACTACTTCTTGTCTTTTAATACATAAACACATTATTCATATTAAAAGTTAATTTCAAAAAATGTGCCAAATTACATAACTTGTATTTTCTTTCTTCACCAAGAGCAACCATCAAAGATTAAGAAAAATACCAGTTTTACGAACAAATTTATGAGTTCAGAACACAAAAGGAGTCAAACATACCTTGGACGATAACATTTCTTAATAGTCAATAGCTTAATGATGCACATTTTTCACTGCACACTCAAAAAACTTCTTAAGATCCACAGCATAATGACAGTTTATAAAATAGTGAGAAGGAAAGCAGTAGTTTGAGTAGGTGAGAGATGTAATTATTCCCTGTAGCAGGTGTGGTCCCTTAGTTTTGTGAAAAGCTGGTGAAGCTACATTAGGACCTCTGTGTTATTTGAATTCAGTGCTGACTCTCAGACATTTCAGGGGTGAACGTGGAAAAGAGGCCAAATCTGCAGTTCTAAATGGGGCTGCTGATCTTGGCCAGCACAGTCAGCCCAACTGAGGCATCCAAAGGCAGCTCTAAGGAGCTCTGACGCTTCTCTCAGTAAATGCTGACCGTTAAAATTCGAGAAACGTAAAAATATTTGAATCATGTGTTGGAAGAGTGCCATGAACTTTAAACGATGCTCATTCCTGAGCATCCTGCCTAGTCCTGAGACAGTCTGGGAAAACAGTGATGCTTACCATATGTCTTCAAAAATCTGTGGAACTATAAGGGGTTGTCTGTCCCAGAGCTGGTTCAGCTGCTGCCTAAACGGAGTCCTAAACAACAGGAAAATCCCAGTTATTTCCCATCATCTCTGAATTCTATTTCTTCTCATAGTTGCTATATCAATATCACAAAGAACTGAAGAAGCCATCAGAAACTTTTAAAAAGTACCGGTGGGGAAAATTGCTAAAAACCATGTAATTATTATTGAAGTTGTAATAGCTGGATACATACATAAAAAGATAAAATTTTATTTCCTGGCTCTGCCTTTCTTTCTTCATCTGTTTTTCTTTAAACATACAATCCAATTTTCATAGAGAACAATTATGTTATCACCTAATAACTCTGCTGGGTATTTTTCAAGCACACAGGTAATAATCTTAGTAAAGTTTCAAATATGAGTTAACATCTTTATCAGCTAAACAATTATTCCTATGAGCTGATGCTTCTAAATCAGTTAAAAGTCTTCATCAATAGAAGTTAAAATTAACAAAACATTGAGAAACTATTGTGGATTGTTGCTGCCTAAAGATGCAAGGTTTTATAAGTGGTTAGGAAGACAGTTTATTTCCCAGAGTCAGAAAGACAGATTCTATATAAATATATTCTTATAATGCATTTAAAATTTTATTAACTTGTTGATCTGGAAAGGAATTGTCAAGTAATTATCCTTTACTGTCCCTGTAACCATGTAAGAGTATAATGGTGTAAGAGCTGGCTAAGTTTGAGTTTGGTTGTATAACAACATCTCAGGGAAAGGAGATCTAATGGAATGATATTAGCGTATCTGTACATATATTGTGACAACTGTAGCCTCAAGGATGCATTTCTGCCACATTTACTCATTTCAGATTTCATTCACAATGTGGACAGTCTGCAACTTGTGCTCTGAAAGGAATATCCTAAAGCTAGGACCTATCAGTCTGGATAGCTCACCTTTTTCTTCTTAAATTAAACAAGGATCAACAATGAAAATAAAGTATCTGAAATATGGAAGGAGCCTGTAAAAGAAACCTGGTTTCTCACTCTATCTCTCTGGATCTCTTTCTCTCTCTCTCCTATTATTTTGCCTTAGAAAATTACAGAAGCATCATTTAATAACAATAAATCTATTTAAATAATTGGATGTCAAATACTTGCCTGAAAAGGTTCCTCTTCTAAGAAACTTTATATTATGTGCCAGGAAAGCAAAATCACTATCCTCTAGCGCTGTGTGAGTACTGCTGTTACAGTTCTGCTGTTAAATTTGTGGTGTGATAGTATCTGGTTCAGAAAATTTAACAGAAAGAAGGAAAACAAGGAGCTGAATCCTGAGCAGTATGATTCAATGATGAAGACAGACTTAGCATCATGGATGATCTGACCCATAAAATATTTGGAAATCATACGGATGCATCCAACTTTACTTTGCAAAGAACGAGTAGTAGTGGGAATTGGCAGTGAGGTCTTCTGAAAAATGTCGACTTTTTCTAAGAGTAATTACTGTAAAGTCTATTTGAAAGCATCTGAAAGAAGGATCCAAACATGAAACACTGCCAGGAGTTGATAATATGTCTTATCTTTAGTAGCTGTAAGTTACTGTGGCTGGTGTGGACCTGCTCTAGTGGCTCTTGAGTTTAAAACAAGAGGCCGTGCAAAGAGCAGAACAAAACAGCAAGCTCTGAACATTGTAGGGTATACATACTGTAGTTTATTTCCACTGAAAAACAACTTCATGAGACTAAAACCTGCAAACCCTGGCTTCTGTTTATGCAAATGTTTATACTGAATAAAGAATTTATTTCATTTCCAATGAAGTAGCACTAGGGGAGGTTTAGATCAGACATTAGGAAAAGTTTTTGCACTGAAAGTGGGATCAGGTGTTGGAACCGGCTACTTAGGGAAGTGGTGAAATCACCATCCCTGGAAGTGTTCGATGTTATGTGAATGTGGCACTTGGGGATGTGGTTTAGTCCACGGTAGTGTGTGTTAGCAGCTGGGTTTGATGATCTTAGATGGCTTTTCCAATGTTAATGACTCTGAAGTACTGCAGAATGGCTTTACAGCTGGAGAAAAATCCCAGAGAAAGATGCAGCTAAAAAAGAGTAATTGATACCCCCAATTGCAGGGCAATTGCCTTTTATATGTGTACACAGAAATCGCTTAAAAGGTTGCTTACAGCCCCAAACTGACTGAACAGTGGACCTGAACCGCCCTGTTTCCCTCACGGAGTTGCAGTATCTTATCTGTAGAAGCGTTTTTCACGAAGCTGCTTCAGTTGCAGTTTAGCATGTCTAGCTTCTGCAGCCTAAATGGATCTTTGACATTTGACACCATATGCTGGTTTGGTACCTGAAAAATTACAAACACATCACAGTAAAAGAATGAGTAGCCACTTGAGTATCTTTTGGGTTTCTATAGCAGTTCAAAGGAAGGAGGGATATCAGTATGGCAGTTCTTTTGCTTTATGATTGTCTCTTAAAATAGTGGGGTTTGTAACAATGCATTTAATAAACTTGATCTTCTGGGACTGAGCAAGAAAGCCCTAAAAAGACCGAAGGCTCAGAGCAGAGGGGGACGGGGATGTGTGTCTGGCGCTCAGGGACCACTGCGAGTGTGCCCAAGCGCAGGTGTGACCAGCGAGGCGGGGCTGCCTTTGCTGGAGGAAATCAGGTACCCACGGCATCAGTCGCTGCTGTGAATGCTCCTCCTGGAGCTCGGCAAAAGAGTGGATGTGTCCCTGGGGCGGCCAGGCCAGCCGGGCAGGACTGAGCAGGAAGGGTATACACCCTAAACAGCTGCCAAAAGCTTTCCATAGAGCAAGGGCTTGAGCTGACTGCAACCTCCCTGCTCCTTCCCAGCCTACTGACAGCCAGCATACTCCAGGGACTGGCACTGGAAATCACATTGGGATTGGGATTGAACTATTTATTCCAAATTTTTTGCTAAGTGGAGATATACACTATAGTGTATTTAGTGACCTGCTAAATCAGAAATCCTTTGTAATACATGTTATATTTAAATAAGTAAATTTTATATTATATATAAACCCTTCCATTCATGGAGTAGTCGAAATATTCTGGTCAGAAAATATTGAACTCTTGACACCTTCGCAGGAAAAAAATCAGTTTAGTAATAGCTGGCAGGGCTGGGGAACTGTGTGAATTGATTTGTACAGGATGCCAGCAAGGATAAAAGGTTCAATAGCATCTTTGTATTTCACTGTGCTTTTCAAGTAGTGCAATTTTTCACAAAGTTTTAAGATAATATTCTTCCAAGTCGCTGACCAAAAGTTCCCTTATCTAAATGAGCTAATAAAACAAACCTGGCATCAAAGGTTGCAACTATTGTTTTGGCGAATGAAGGGGCAAGTGAAGCAGATTTAACATTTTAAAATGTACTTTATGGTTAAACACTAAGTTTTCCAAGTGTGAAATGAAGGAATAAACTCAGTATTAGAGCTCAAAAATAGGAAATTTTATCAAATTATTCCTTCCATCTGAAGAGTCAAGTAAATCCAGTTTTATTTTGTTTCTGAACTATTTTAAGCCTTATATGGTTTTTGATGCTTTGGGGTATTAGTTAGTTAGAAGGATGGTGCTATCATTCTGTTTCTTATGTAAATGATGACATTTTTATGGTGACCACTGTTGCAATAACATAGCTATTCTGAATTTACATTGAAATTCCTATAAATGGACTCTGTGCAAAGAGTCCAATTAACTCCAAGTAAAGAAAGAGAAAGCTTTTAAGACAAATATGTTAACCTGGCATATTCAAAACCATTCATTTGATAAAATTAGCTACAAAATACAGGATACACTCATATCTGACTATTGAATACATAATGTAAATCACCGTTTACAACATAGTGTGGCAGTATTTTCTTGAGAGATGTAAATATTATGTGTTGCTGTTACTGCTGCTTTTGTTTGTCTTTGTTGGTTTGGTTTGGTTTATTTTAACTAAAAATAATCACAGTATAACACTAAAATGTTGCCATTTTTACTCTTTTCAAAGTCAAAAAATTATATGTCATCAGTAGCAGGAGAAAATGGCACAAAGCCTTCTTGCCAGTCCATTGAGTTTTGCAGAACTGGCATCATTCTAAAAAGTCGGCGTTGATGACTTTGTACAATAAGTTGCAGTCTATGTCTGTGTGCATATTGCATCTTAGGCTCTCCAAGGTTCAGAACTGCACGGCTTCTAGACTCTGCCATCTAAACATGTATTTATCCAAAATTAGCAATGGTAACTGTGTACCACTATTTATCCATCGTGACCTATATTAGAGCTCTGCTTATAAATGCAAATGAACGTAAAGCACAGCTTACAACTTTACCGTTTCCCAGAACAACCTAGCCATTACTGCCCATTGCAAGTTGCCCACTAGTGCCAGACTGTAAATACACCAACAGTGTCATTCTCAAATATCCCATCTCGTGTCCTGGGAAATGGGATACTTCTTGTGTAAAAGCCCAACTGTTTACACTGCTCATCTGATTTATCTTTACCTCTTCTGTATGTGGCTGTGTCCCTGTTAAAAATGCCTTTTCTTGTGCTTTACTCTGTTGAGACAAGTCCTGTGTGCAAGGGAATGAGGTGTCCCCTTATGGGCATTGCCTGTTTCTGCAGGGACAGGATGAATAATAAAACACAGATTTAAATGTTTTTGTCATACATTAATGTATTTAGATCCTTTTTCAGCTAGCTGTTAAAATGTGGGGGATTCCACACAATAAAAACACTTTTAGTATATCTGGTCAAAAGTTTTACAACCAATAATGTATTTAGCTTTTTTTTTTTGGCTTGTGCTTATACTGCAGTGCTGATTTTTTTGCTCACTCATCATAAAAGGGCTAAGTTTGAGTAAGTCTGTGCCTACGTATAACTTTAAAACTGGTTCTTTAGAGTACTGTTTCTCTAGTCTGAACTTGAACTGTGTGATTGGTCTAAATCTGTTGATTTTCTCTGAGTGGATGACTAAGTTACGCTATGCAAGTTGCTATTGCCTCTGCCAGAATCATATTCAGTTTTGTATTGGTTTTTTGTTTAATCTCTTTAGCTGGCTAGAATTTGAGTCTCATAGGATGGGAGAGCATTGGAAGTGTTATTCATTATTGGTTTTGGAGAAGCTTTCATAAAACACGATAGGAATGAGACGTCTCATATTAGTGTGCATGTGTTATTTAATTTCATAATTCAATCCGTGCATAAATGTATACTTATACGCTAAATAATCAAAAGTGATCTATTGTATAACTTGGACTTCGAGTATTAAAGAGAAGTCGCTTTGTAGTGGATTGCTTGTCCATCTTCAGGATATCAGGAAATTTATTTTGAGTCTGATGGTATCCCAAGAAAAGGAGAATTCTAAATATCTAGTCTCTAAAATCTGGGTTTGATCAGCTAAAAGCACTAGAAATAACTATGAGGGTCATACTCTGAATAGAAACCATTTAAAAGCGCTTAATTGTCAAACCCCCATGTGGTATTTAGAAAGCAGAAAATTTCTGTTATGTGCCCATCCCCATAGCCATTAGTGCTATTGCTGTATTACCCCAGGAGAATTCCCCACCATGGGTATGGGCAAAATCATTTTCTTCATGCCACATGGGGAGCAATGACTGCAGAAGCAGCAGAACATTTAAGACCAGCCGTTGCTGGAAGTTGGCTTTTAGTTCAGATGAAAACAAGTTGTCTTCCATTGTGATGGAGAACTAGAGAGAAAAATCTCTTGGAAGTACTTCAGTGACCATAGTTTTGTGCTTTCCAGAAGTAAGCAGGGGGACAGATGGCACCATGGCACTTTCCTCCTGGGACATATAGCATCAGCCTTTACATTTAAAAGCAGAATCAGTGATTATAGTGAACTCTTCTATCCCTTTCTTTTGTCTTGAACTGAAGGTCAAAGGGCATCCTTTCAGAAGAATGTGTGCTCTATCTCTAAGTATTTTTAAAAAAGCGCAGGAATAGAAAATAATTTACAACTTAAAACAAGTGGGGAAATAGCCATGCTTGGTGTTAAAACTTTAATATTTCTAATAGACTAGAAACTTGGTACTTAAATTTAGCATTTTAACATCCATGCAACTTACAAATCATTTTTCAATGCAATGTATTTTCTACGGACCACTACAGTTAGTCTTCGCTTGATATTACCTTTTAAATTATTGAGGCAGTTTCATACAATGCATCACCTTTATTCATTATTAAGAAGGCAAGCCACAGAACTCCCGTATTTTCACTTGGGTGCTATTAATAACAAGAAGAGAGCTAACCACTGCAGGGTAAGAATAAGGATTGTACAGAGAGAAAACATTTTGGCTGAGTTTTCTTCTTCACTGGAGAAAAAAGTATAAACATTTAAGTCAACATAACAAAAATACTGGAATGAATTATCCAAAGCTTCAGCTGTAACTGACCTATTGATTATTTTGTTATTTTTAGCTAACATTTTAAGAAATACGTAAGTGCTAATGTACTAGCAACAGAGCTGATAATGCTTCTGTTATCCTGTATTATAAAACATAGTGTTGATTTTTTTTTTAAAACAGATGAGATGGGAAAATAATTTCAAATATACAGAGGGTTTCACATTCATTGTACACAATGTTTGTAGAACTTTTATTTATTTATTCATACTTATTTACTTATATTATATTCCAAGGTAAATGACAAGAATACACGGAAAATAAATGTTTGCTTATCACCTTACATTTTTATATGCTTTAACCCTTTTTTTAATGAGGCATTCAGAGTTCTGCACTGACATTAAACATTGAAAATCTGTTTGCAAGGGTCGTTTTGTGGGTTTTTTTAGAAATCATTTTTTGCTTTTCATCTTGTCTACGTTCTTAATATTTTTTGCTTGCTTCATCATGAACATTCATGATTTTGTTAATGTAACTGTAATCTTTCATGTGGATGAGAACAATTCCCATGTAGATAGTAGGATTCATTATTCACTTAAGGAGCGTTGGCTCCTTTTGAGTAAACATCACTTTACCCAACCAAGCAGCAGAAGCAGTGCAATGGAATTCAGACATTTGAACATGAGGAACTGGAGCAATAAGTTTCTCAAAACATAATGAAAGCCAAATCTTGAAAAAAGCTTGGGCTGAATTATAGCTTAATATTTCATTTGTCACAATGAGGAAATTTATAAAAGTATAAATCTGAATGTGAAATTGCTTCAGAGACAAAAGGGGAAATATTAATTAGATCATCTTTCCTATCCATGTCTGCTGAGAAAAGCCGGGTAGTGGTGGATTTCTTTCAAAAATCATCTTATTTCCTACCTCAGATATGGTGAAAACAGGTATTAATATGTAATATTTTATTAACCAATTCAGATTGTGCATTTATTGTAAGAAGTGTTTAGGGGAGCTAATACAGGACTTGTTACTTGACTGAAACTAGGACATGACTTTGGCTGAAAGGTAAATTGAGCTTGTTGTGTGATGGGGAGTCAGCATGAGCTCCCTCGTCTCAGATAAGCTTTCTCATGATTGCTTATGTAACATGTCGACCTTGGAATAATTTCCTGCCAGCCGCAGTGAGATCGTTGACTTGACAGTTTTCACACACTAAGTTTTGTATGAAATTATTGAGGCACCTCTGGATGCTTGGTTGCTTTAATTTTATATTGCTGATAAAATAATGAGCATTTTAGACAATTCATGTCTTTAGTAACTACATCTCTTCTTTGGAGCATTTGATATTAAGAAACTCTGCTTTTCAGCTTTTCAGCTAAGCAGAAACTGCCAACTCTCTGTAACTAAAGTGTATTGAAGTTATCAAGGTGCAACAGAGAAATTTCCTACGCGTTTTGCTTATGTAGCAAGGATTGGTACAAGAGATAAGAGCAAAATTATGGGATCCTTCTGCCCTGTGCGTCCTTCATGAATTTTGCAAGTTGCTAAGCATTTCTCTGTGCATTTTTTGGAAGAAAAGAGAAAGAAGGGAAAATCTTCCTTTGCTCCCTCCTCCATTAACTTTTAGATAGATCCTTTGAGAACAATATTTCAACAGCTTTTATATTTTTTCTTGAACTACCATTAAGATTTTATGGTTATTTAGTTTTTTTTTTTTCCTTTCTATTATCCATTAATACATTTAATTGCGTCAGCATTTACATCACCTTCATTTGATTGGGTTTTGGGACTTGGTGCTATGCTGGAAAATCCCAAGATTAGAAGATTGGAGTTAAGTACTTGGGAAAAATATGTCTACAAATCCTAGGCGAGTCTATTTGAAAACCAAAATTATTCTGAATTTCTTTATCAGTGAATTTTTTTATTTTTTTACTGAATTTCTTTATTTTTTTACTGACATCAGTGAAGGTTGTTTTTAATGGTAAAATCCTCAATCAAATCAGGAGTGACTATAGAGCAGCAGAAGGATATCCATTTGTCCCTGTCAGGATACTCGTAGTCACATGTTCCTCGGAATAAGTACAGACAGACTAGCAAGAAGAAAACTGAGTGTATTGCCAAATAATCCCCTGACACTGCTGCTAGATCTGCTGGGCACTATCATTGCTGATCAGCACAGCAGGCCTCTAATATCTTATTTTCAAGTATCATCCTGGAAAAAATGGTGTTCTTCACTGAAGCTGACTACAAAGCCAGTGACAGCACAGTAATGGAAAAATGTGAATTATCAAATGAGAACATAGCAATGATGATAAAAGATTAAAGTACTCTTAGAAATATTGTTTGTATTTTTTCGTAATTGGAGGAAGTTCTGCTGAGCATTTAAAACTCTTGGCTTCCTCCTCTCCATTAAAATATATAAGTTAATAACGGTAAAGAAATAATCAGCTCTTTATAATATCACAGAAGTAAAGAACAAACAGCTGCTGAGTGAAATTAGAAAAATTTGTGATGAGCATCAAAACTGAAAGAATATGGAATATGCACAAGTTAAGGGGGCTTATTTTAATCATGTTCAATAATGAATGTCAGGAATTGCTCAGTGTTTCCACCTAGATCATTTCATCCTATTCACCATGTCCAAAGGTAAAAATCTTTCCTTTTGGATTGTGCTAGAAGATGGATAAGCTGGCTGCTGGTGTTTTCACATGGATTCACAGCACTCTGCATGTAAAAGCTATTGGATTGCCCGAGAAAAGCTGTGACATGGAGCAGTTCTTTTTGGGGGAAACAATGGCAAAACATTTATTTTTGGGGAAACAAACAAACAAAAGCCCAAGCGCAATACATCATTTCTACAGAATGTACTCTTTGGACTGATGTTTTGGGATCCAGTGTATCTCTAATAGGGATGTAACTACGTATGGGTAATGCTGACTTGACATCTATGTGTTAAGCTCAGATTACATCTGCTGAGAAATTTGATTTTATCATTGATGGCCACCTTTCTCTTTCTTCTTGATCTGACACTCATGAAAGGACACGGTGAAAAGCAAGTTCTGGACTTTAAATATCAACCATTGTTCTTAAACTGCAAGTCGTACCTGAGGACCATCTGTGGAACATGGGTGATGCTTTTCGGTTGGTTTGTGCTGTGTATAGTGGCTTTCACAGATGGCAGTAACAGGAATGAACCTTCTGCTGCCTGTCTGGGAATTGTTTCCCTCTCTCTCTCAGCAGCAATGCCATACACCACAGAAGGATTGAGAACAGGCATGTTCAGAAACTCAGGACTGAATCTGCACATCAGTATTTTATGGAGTTTCCAAGGCGACACCAAAAAGGCAGCAGTGTCTGCATCTCTTCATGAACTATATCTGACAGGAGTCCTTAAAAGCAAATTATTGTTTAATATTAGTAGCATCATGAGACCAATATAACATAAAAATGAAAGTTTGCCTTTTGCTTCCTCTTTCCTGCCATGGGGAACATCAGGTTTTGGAATACAGAATAAACGCTCCTTCTTTAAAAGAGAAAGACAAGAAAAACTTGGCAGGGGAGAGGGGGTGGAAGGTGGTTGGGGAGGGTTCATCTTCAAGTCAGCACATGTAACACAGAACAAGAGTTGTTGCAGATCTGTTGAGGCAGAAAATGTCATTTACATAGCCTTTATCAAAGGAAAACCACACTGTCAGAAGTAGTAGAATTTTAAATTTCAAGCCCATGATTCATCCAGTCATTCTATTTTTCCAATCTCTTCAATGCTCTGCAGTCCTCCATCTCTTATGGAAAGTCCTTCACTTACACACCCATTTGGAACCGTTTTTCTTTCTTGGTCTTCCTTCCTTCCTTGTGCTATTGAACCACTTCATCCCCTGAGATCCCACTAGCACCGTGTGCTGCTAACACACCCATTCCTTTAACCACCGTGCTGGCACCGCACCCTCTACCTGCATTTCCCCTTTTCCCACGTTCCAGCTTCCTCTTCTTATGCTTATTCTTTCTTTGCTATTGCCTGTAACTTTCCGAATGTATCCAGCCTTCTACTCCTTTTTTTCTCCTGCCCTTCACAGTACCTTAGAATACTTTGTTACACTGTGTTATGCAGCAATGCTTGGGCTGTCACCGGACCCTTTCATTTCTCAATCTTCAGTGACAGTCACCTGATACAAATCTGTCTTATCCAAAGGTAAGGGAAAATCTCCACCAGCCCTCTTTTGTTTCACTGCTCTCATCAGCCAACAGAGGCTGCTACAGGTTGGAGTAGCTATGGAGGAGCCATAGTTCTGTCTGGTGTGGAAACTTGTTAGTATTTCATTTTCATTAGCAAGTTAAATCCGGGGTGATTGTTTTCCAACTATGAGATGTGTAATTTGGTGCTGCAAAAAAGAGCTCCAGAGTGTGAAAATGAAGCAGTAAAAGGTATTTTTTTCAGTGTTTCACTCAGTCAAAAATGTGATTGCCTGCTTATTAAACTAACACAGGTTTGAACCATTAAAACAGATCTTAGTCTTTCCCTTAATTAAAGTAGATTTTATAATGATGGCTTTGAAAATTTCTAGTGATTTTCATTATAGCAGTCCGCTATATCCAAACCAGGGAACTCAGTACTGTAAAGAGTCAGGACTGAAACAAACCACAAATGCTGTTAATAGAGACCTGCTGCCACTGAGAATACAAACTGAGATGCCTGTTGGAAATCCAGGCCTTAATCTAAGGAACCACTTTCTAAGCAGGCAGCCTGTCAAAACAAAGTGGACTGCTGGAACACCACCCTGAGAAGATTTATGCCTGACCATTCTGTCTAACTTAAGCTGAGCTTTCTAGACAAGCTCAAAAGACTCTGACAGATAGTTCCCAGTGAAAGTGAATCCATGACTTCCTTAAGCCTCATTGAAAATCCGGCATGAGGCAGCTTAAAGTCTGGCTTCTGACTGTCCTCGGTGTTTGTGCAGATATGCTGCACGTTCTTCCTCTCTACCTACTCCTGTACTCACTGCCTCCACACTGGGGTGTGCACAAGGGATGGAAAGGACCAAACTCTGATCATAGCTACCTTGGGGGAGAACACCTTAAATAAAAATATAGTTTAAATGGCAAGCGAATACCTGATTTTAAATTATTCATTTTAGAGAGCGGTTTGGATTCCACTACACATGCACTTCCTTCATTTCAGTGGGTTATTTGTCATGAAAACTGTCACACTGACAACTTTTGGATAAGTTTTTGTGGCCATCCCAGGCTGCAGGGATGCCTTTTAAAGCAGAGCAGCTGTCAGAAACATTGTCAATAAGTGTCTATTGATGGAGTGGGGTTTGTTTTTGACATCTGTTTAGGAGAAAGTCACATCATCTCGTCTGCCACCAGGCCATAAGCAGCCATCAGATTTCTTTTGATACCTGCTTCCCTGAAGAGAATTTCCTTTAACAACTGCAAGGTTGGACTGATCCTTTCATGTTCTGTAGGGGCCTGATTCAAGTCAATGGGGACCTAGGGAGGCTCCAGGATGCTACTAGACCATAAGCCTCTGTAACTGAATTGCATTTTAGTCTTTTTTGGATTAAGCTATTGTGTTTGTATTTTGTGCTAAGACATACTGGTTCTATTCCCAGAGCAGAATAAACCAGAACTCCTTGAAGGCCTTGTGCCCTTATTACCATTTAGGCCTGAGGATAGATGCATTATTTACGTGTGTTTCTAAGGGTCACAGCGTTTTGATATATGTCCTTTTAGGGAGGGGTTACATAACAAATATTATAGGGTCAGCTAGCTTCCAAATCCAGGACTGATTATTCAAAGATGAGGACTTGTTTATATAACAACTACAAAAACAGATGAGACTGCTTGTTTCAATGAGACAAGGAATAACTTATGCACAACTGAGTCCTTTACAGCATGCTGTAGGAACACATCTTTTTTCACACAATCCAGAAAAAAAAAAAAAAGGGAATCTTTCAAGACTGCTTGACAGGCCCCTGATCAGTGCCAGATTAGTTTAATGAAGCACAGAGCCACTAATACTAATCCCTTTTCTAAACTTCCACTCAGTCCCTTAAAGCCTTTACCTTTCGCAGTGTCTGGTTGTGCAAAAGCATAAGAGATAAAGAAAAGGAGGCAGTGAGGCTCTCAAAAAGCTGCATGAAGCTAATCAGTGATCAGCTTTCAGTAGCTCCAGAGGTGCAAGCTTGCCATGGCTGCTTAGTGTTATTACATGCACTGCGTGTATTTACATCAGTCCAATTTTTTAACTTTGGGAGACTGCATGCACTTTGGAAAAGTTCAGAGATGCAAATGAAGCTTCCTTCATAATTACGGTAGGATTCATGAGATGAAAAATTACTTCCTCAGAATTATCGTATTATCTGGGTTTTTATAGTAGTATGACATCTCCATAAATCTCGCATTTTGCACTCATTCTCTTCTTGTTTGAAATCGAGAATGCAATAAATATACTGATATGTTTAAAGCTGTCTGTGTCAAATCATCTCCAGAGAGCTCTGTATCTTGCAGAATTTAACCCTCTTTTAGCACAAATCTCCTCTCTTGAACTGCAGAGAAGTGCACTGAGATAGTGATATATTTTTCATCCATATGTGTGTTCTGTCACCTGTATCTGCATGTTGCTGCATGACTTGATTTATGACTTGATTTTTCTCTTTATGAATATTCTCATGTTGATGCTGTGGAGAAAAATACAATAAGAATTTTTTTCCAAGGGTAGTTGAAAAGACTTTTGTTCAAATTCTGCGATACTGAATAAAATCACAGCTTCATTGATTGAATGCTCCTGTACATATTTACACCAAATGAAGGTCTGACACTGTGTGTGAAGTTTGAGGATTAAAGAAACAACTATATGAGTTATTTAAAGAAGTGTCTAACGTGCAATGCATATATATTAATGTGTCTCTTTCTCAGTTAAATTTCTATTGAAAAGAAATTTTATGTGAAGATGTATATAATATTGTAAAGTTATTGACATAATAATTAGTAGTAGTATTATAGGTGTTGATGCTACAGAGATGTGCTCTCTTTTTGGGAATGTATGCTGAGAAAACATAAGTTCAAGACTTTGGCTTGGTGTAACTGGACTGCATCGTAGGTGTGCTGGTTAGAAACCAGCTTGGTGACATGTGCTGCTCATAAATTAAAAATAAAAAGATACGGTATTTTTAGTGAGGTGAAGTGTGCAGCCTATGACTATTTTGGATGAGCAGTGAAGAGTGTTACTACTGTACCTACCATAGTAAGTATATCTAGTAAAAAATAACATTTTAATGAGCTGTGTTGTAAGTGAAATGAAAGTAATTAAAGTAGCTAATAAGAATTTAGCTCTGGAGTGTTAATCAATACAGTTAAATTATACACTAGAAAATGTATATATAAAAAGAGAGTATTTAGACACGCTTCGATCTGTTTAAAAATGAACACAACATTACTGAAGAGCTCTAGTTAGTACTTGGGCTGTATTTAACCATCCGGTCCACACATAAAGTCACACTCCCTGGTGACTATTGATGCCTTAGCCTAGGCTTAGAATTAAAAGCCAAACGCAGTTAGAGTGAAAAAGGGTTTTACCTCTGTATTTATTCAAGGATCCTCTGTTGCACCACATCCAGGCAGAAAGCACCCCCGAATGCACACCGAAAGTGCACACCCGAAAGATGCACCCCCCCCCACCCCGAGATGCACGCCCAAGATGCACACACACGATAATTCGCGTGTACGGTTACAGACCTTGCACACTAGCATATCTATCAAAGATTACCCAGTGAGAGGCTCAAGAGAAGCCCCCGTCCTGAGGAATGTTCCCCCTGGATGGGCCTATCTGGGTTTACAGAATGTGTTCTGGAGAGGACCTTGGTGTCTGGGGCTTACTGACCCAACTTCGAGGTTTTCAAGATGTTTGGTCTCCTGGCTTAACGGAGCTTTGGGTCTAAGCTAGTTATCAGACTTGGGGAATTACAAGTATGTGGGCTAAAAGCACTAAGGATACATGCAAAGCTGTGTAAAAGGGTATGTGGAAGGATATATGAGACGGATATCTGAAAAAGCAAAAAATCATCATGGCATCAGTATCATCCTGTTGATCACAAATGATAGCTGAATACTTCATTTTTTTGCCAAGTTAAGTAGACAAAAATCTCACAATTTTCACAGCTTTCTCTTAGGATCTGTGCAGATGGCAGGGGAGATGCCTGGTGGGTCTGCAGCACAGGAACCTGTCTGCACCGTGCTGTGGCTTCTCTGCAGCCCACAAGCCCAGAATAAACAAGGGACTAATTTCAAGGTGTTTCCTGCAGTTTAGAGACAGTTTAAATGTCTTCATTTGTTCCACTTTGGAAATCTTTGCATTAGTGCAATCCTGCTTTCAGCTTTGTTCTTTTCTCTCAGCTCACAAGAGAAGTGTGAGAAGCGTTGTGAGGCACAAGAGCGTTGAAGCAAATCTACGAGTAACCTAAAGCCAATGCACCAGGAGAACCTTAATGTCATTCATCTTCTTATTACAATTTCTTGTTGAAAACTTCCAACCAGGATCAATTGCATCCCAAATTATCTCAGCACATGCTCTTGCTGTCAGCATAGGGAATAGAGAGTTTTCTTTTCTTAGACTTGTTCATCATGATTCAGGCACTAAATATTCTCAGGAAAAAATATATAAAAAGTGTATTCACAACCTAAGAGCCTCTTTCTACCCTATTGCCACTCATTTATTTTCAAGGCTAATATGACATAGGCCATCAGCAGATCTCAATAGCATCTCTGTTCTTTAGATATCTAAAAAGTTAAATGAAGGGCAAGGTTTCCAAGCTTCACCTCCTGTGCGAGCTGCCTTGTTCCTGTTGTTATCCATGCACTACTTCAACGTTAGGTTGAGTTCAGTCAGGTGAAGGATAGGCTTGCACTGCTCCTGCTTGAGAAGGTTTATTTATTCGTACTGGGAATTATAGCAGCCTTAATAAGAGAACTTTAAATGGTACCTGTGTGCTTCAGTAGCAGCTCTTTTTTGCTGTTGTAGGGAGCAATTGCTGCAAGTCCGAAACATTCTGAGTCACGCAGTAGGGTAGGCTGAACAGTGTGGGAAATGAAAAGATACTGATCTAGCAAATGTTATGTGGTAGAAATCTATAAGTCACGGAAAGGAGGTCGATGCTACCTAGTTATACATTATATATTTGCAGAGCCTGCCTTTTACTTAATTCAGTCCATATTACTTAATTAGTATTGAGACATGAAGGAGGAATAGATATGTATCTCCTCTGAGATCCAATTTTGCTAAAACAAAAGGACACAGAAGAAGTTGACAGTAATAGAAATTTATTAGCAGTTTTCCAGTTTGGCAACTACTAAGTAGGCAAAAAATTCTATTCACTAGAGTTAAAGTATCAGCCAGGGGCTCAGAACATACTTCATGGTGACAGGTATTTAAAATTTGGCAAGCAAGGCAGGCTTGGAATGAGCAGAGGGACTAGAAATATAAGGAGAAAGAGTTTCAGTTTATTTACACTACATAAAAAGCTTTGATTTAGCACTTCTCTTTATAAGAAGAGCGTTAGAAGCATAAAATCATGTGTGTGGTCACTGTCCTCACAACATCACTCTTCACTTCCAGAACCACTCAAGATGGATGTCTTATTTCGGGAAAGCAGAATTGTACTTTTCTTCCTTATTGAAAGCATCCCATTATCTTTTTGGATAAGAAAGTTTTACCACACAGATAAGGGCCAGTAACAGAAAAAAACCACATGTTAAACCAATTTATTTTTGTTGCTCCTTTATACTTCCATGAATGCTGAGAAAGTGCTGAGTCACTAGATGCTTGAAAGACACTTTTGCTAGCTAAGGCACAAGGTCTCACAGACATGCTGTGAAGAAAATCTTTCGAAAGAGAAACAAACTATTTTGATGTTACAAGAAATTGAAGGAGTTTTAAAATAGAAAATGAAGTTGTCAGAATAGCTGCATCACTTCAGACATTTCTTCTGGCCTTGCTGCTGAATCTCCACACACTGGTCAGTGTTTCCATCCCTCTGATTTGCTGTAGGCAAGCAGAAATCATTTCTTTAGTGTGATGCTAAGGTTATTTCCAATTAGTTTTCTAGCTTCACTCTTCTCAGTATTAGAGCATTGTTACCAATGCCTCCTGTATTGGCTGTTTCCTCAGCATCCTTACTGGTGTATAGGGAAATGAGATGATGTTGCAATTCCCTCTTCTTTGCTCACGTAGCAGGCACTCATGCAGACACCCACGCATTTACACCAAGCTAAATTTCTTACTTTTGTACTCAAATCCATTTAAATTGTTCCCAACGTGCAACAAGAACTTCATCGGCGGTAAAAAACCCCATAAACTGAATATGCACTAAATTAAATTTAGAGTAGCAGATTGGAACTCTTCTTTGGACAACTATTTGTAGCTAAATTTCAAGTAATTTTTACACTGATTATTTCTGGAGGTAGACAGCAGAGGCTGCATAATGACACCCTCATGATTAGCAAGTGAAGAGATTGCAAACTATATTTTACTGTTATAGGGTAAACGATTAGAAATTAACCAACATGCTGATGCGGGTTTCATTCCGGTAAAGTAGTATTTCATCAAGCAGCAGTAAGATTTTAATTAGAACTCATTGAGGGTGCTGTTGCATTCGGAATACAAAAATGAAAATGTTAAACCACTCATCAAGTAGTTTAGTTCACCCTTCTAGCTCACAAATAACGTTTTTGTATTAGGGAAAGCTGTTTGGTTATTATCCTGGTAGGGAAATTTAGGTGGTGATTTATTTTGGATTAAAAAACCCACCACAAACCCAAACTCTAAAACAAATTTATTGTCCCCTACAGATAAGCTACTCCGACTGCGTTTTTTTCCTATTTAAAACTATAATGACCCAATGAAGCTATTGAGTTTATTAAAATTTGTCCAAATACAGACAAAGCAAGTAATTTCCCAGCATTTTTCATGCTTTCATATCATAACGATCAGTTTGTGACAGAGAAATACATGGTACCATTATAAAAGAAATCAGTGATTTTCAGAAAATTCTAGTACCAGAATTTCTTTTACTAGTACTGAAGGCAAAATAACGTGAATCAGATGAACATAGTTGTTGGCTATTTTAGTGAAAAATACCTATGTAGATAATTTCCTCTTAAAGGAGTAAATTTAAGACTCAAAAGTTAACCCATATTTTTAGCAATAATTGTTGCTATCAGATATGAAACCTATAAGCAATCCCCAATCTGTAGTAATGTCTGCTCAAGGTGCTGTGTAAATCTGCATTGGGAGCTCAAATGCATCCTGCAGCCATCACTCCAAATACAAATAAAGGGACTATGAACTGGGAAACTGTGGGGTTTGAGCTGTGAAACCTCACACACCTTCCACTCTGACTGATGTCTGTTCCACCCTCCATCCCTTCCTGGGGCAGGGACATAAGATGCTGGGTCACTTTTTTACCTAATAACACTTTTCCAAAATCAAAAATGAAATTACAGAATGAGGGAATGAGCGAGTGAGTGAATCGTTTCTGAATAAAATAATGCTTTACTTAGGAAATAGTGGTTTAGGGTCAGAGGCAAGTCAAGGTTGTAGTATTAATACCTACTATCAGACATCTGAAAACCAGAGATGAACTTCTGCTTGCTCTAGTCCTTCTTGAAATCTAAAATGGTTGTTGACTTTACAGCTGAATAAGAGCTGAGGATCTACAGATCTGTTTAACCTGGCAATTTTTCCATAAATTATATAAAAGTCAGAAAAATACCTCGTCTCCTTCCCTCAATTGATTTAATTATTCAGCTCTGACTATAACAGAAAGTGTTAGCTGTGTCTTAGTTTAAAATAACTGTATGGGAATAAGTCTATAAGTATGTAAATCATATTCTGTGCAAGGACATGCGATTTTTAAGCAGCCACAGTTCAAAGTACTTCAAGTGCCTTTGCTTTCTTGAGGAAACATCTTAGATGTTGATCACGAGGCAAAGAAAATAATGAAGGGAAGCTGGAGTAAAATTATGCGTAATAGACACAAAATTCTTTTCACAGCACACAAATGTAATTGTTAGCACATGATATTCCTCCCATTGTTACTACCGAGAATCACTCTTGTTCCATGGGTAGGTTTTCAAAAGTATTTTGATTTACATTCATGCTTTTTAAGAGAAAACTAGGATTAGCTTCAGCATCTCCTGTAGTGGCTTCACATGGAGTTGAGGGCAGTGTGGAGTTCTGGTACCCCTGGCCCAGCAGCTCTGGGGACCCTCTCCAGGTGCGAATCTGCAGACTTGGTGGTTTGGTGTCGTGCAGGAGCTTTCAGGTGCCACCCAACCCACTCCAGAGGGTTCATCAGTTACCTCAGCTGAGCGTGAACTTTCCACAATTTTTTGTTGTCATTTTTCTTTTTTCCTACTTCTGTTCACATTAATATATTTCGTCTCAGGTTCAGTTCTTGTTTTCCTCTTCTGACTTGGTCAGGTGCAAATCCTAGTGCTCTTCCCCTGCCATTGTGTCGTGGTGTACCTTATGATGTCCTCATTTAGTCTTTTTTGGTGACCTCTGGATCTCATCACCCGAGAGTTTACAGTTTAACAGGTCCTTTGGGCTGTATGCTCTTTCCTTTTAGTTTTGGGTTTTTTTCCACAACACATCTTGGAATTCTTTTAGCATGTGCTTTTAGCATAAAACTCTGGTGGAAAAGAAAGATAAAAATCTCTCCAGCTCATGATATCTTAAGCAATCTTGTATTTTAACAAAATTTCATTGGAGATGTTGTAGATTGGTTAATTGGAATATTTCGATCAGAGATCATAGCTCACATTTTGAAGAGGGTAGAGCAAAATGGGTGTAAAGCAAAACTTACTGGCGTGAAGGACAGTCTTTCCTTTGATTCAAGTAAGTAGATAACTGATAAATAGTACCTTGGAAGATATGGCTATTACAGAAACATTTTTCATGCTTGCTTCTCCTGTTCTGAAAACAGAAGAGTCAATATCTTGTTTGTATTATTTATTTCTTATAAACTATATATACCTACCAGTTTCTGCTTAGAAAGGAAATGCTAACACCTGTGTAGTCATTCAAGATCTGCATCCTGGAGAACTTCACGCTCTGTTGTCAGCCTCTCTGAATTTATTAATGTGCAAGATTATTTTCTGTTATGCAGCGTCAGTTTAAAAAAAAAGCAGATAGCTGGGTTGGAAAAAATTGGTCCTTGATTTGTTAATTAATTACTGCTTAATAGTTTTTCATGGTGACTAATGTTAAGTTTTCCTTCTGGTTTGAGGGTACACGTATTTTCATATAGCACAACTCAAAGTAAGGCAGCTGTAGGAATAATGCTGCCTGACAAATGCATGTGCAGGCTGATTTAAGAGCGAAGAAACTGGATCATACATTAGCATGTGATCCTACGAAATCATAAGTAATGGGGCCTGAGCTGAAGTCAGTGCAATCAGCCAAAAAAAAAGTTCAATAAACTTTAATGACCTACAGATCAAACACAGTAAATTCAATGTTCTATGCTGAATAAAGCATACAGCTTCCCCTAAATCCCTCTTCGTGTCAGCACTGAAAACCTCTCTCTTTAAGGAAGCAAATATGAGCACACTAAATTTCAAAATAGCTGAGATTAAGATATAAATTCTGAAGGACCTTGTATGGAGCAGATCTGAAGGCCTTTACTAGTAAGGGCTGACATTTGGATATGTGAACTCCCTCTAAAGCAAGGTACATGATATAAAAGCTGTTTAATAACAAAAGTAACAAAGTATTAGTGGAACCAATCAATGTTTACCAAATATTTCTGTTTCTTTAGTACTTGTGAAAACATGCTCTTTTAAACTGTAGATTTTATTTAGCTTTTCTAACTGTAGGAGTACCCAGTAATTTAAAGTTAATGTACACCTAGAGATTAGAAAATAACTGATTACAGTCAAAAAAGCCTGGTAGAGAAGCTCAGTTATTCCAGGAGAAACACACAGAATAGTAGATCAATCCAACACTAACTTTTATTTCTCTTTCCAATTTTCTTGTCAGTGACTTATCACCTTATGCTGCAATTTTACACTTTTTCTCCTGTCAATCACATTCACTGGTGTGAATCCAAACTAAGTCTATAAGCTTCAATGGCATCACTCTCTATTTACCAGAGTATGTCTGAGATCAAAATCCTGCACTGTTTTAACATGCCTTCCTCCAAGTGAAGCCTTTCTTCTCTACCAGTGAGGTTCCCAGAGTGCACTTTCTCCAGACTGATGCTTACGGTGTATAAATAATTTGGCAGGTGCATTGTATTAATATAAATGATCTGTCACAGCACTGGTTTCCTTGCAGCCCAAGTGAAGTGTGCAGGAACAGGCAAAAGGGGAAGTGTGCTTGTTTAACTCTTCCCGCTGGTGCTCTTTTAAGTGGGACTACACTTATTTGCAGCCTGTGGGTATTCCAATAGTTTTCTAGTGATTTTTGGATGCATTTTGTTTCTCTTATAGACCAAGTGACCCTTTTCAGATATGGAGGCCTCAAGGATTTCAATCTGGTCTCTCTTTTCTTGAAGAAACTTCATAGCTACAACAGGTTAAAATAAAGGCTGAAATGCAAGAGAAAACACAAGGTTGCAACACTGATCATGGCCGTTGGATCATGGTTCAGCACTATCCTGCTTATCTAGACCGAAATTGCAACTCCTTGGTGCAAATTCTTGTACTGCCAGTTCTTTCTCTAAAGGGCTCTGTACAGGTTTCTTAGGTGCCCCTGTTGCTAGAACATTACTTGTATGCATCAGAAAATTTTCATCCTCGCAGTCAGTTCTGTCAGTTCCTTCACTGCTGAATTTGGAAGGCAGGGCAGACACAAAAAAATCTGTACAGCTTGCTGAAGGTCATAGAGAAACCTGTAGCAGAAAATAGAATTTAAATACTCTTCCAATTATGGTTGCTTAGATATAAGTAATTCAATTCTAGAATACGTAAGCGCAAATATTGGAACTGGATAAATTATTCAGAGCAAGTGTGTTATTCTGAATGCTTAGCTCCTATGCAGGTGATTTTCAGATTGTTATAAATATGTTTATTTTTCTCAAATGCTCAAGCAACAGTCTCATACATAATATTTACTGAGATTATTTTCTGTATTCACCGTTCAGCAGTTATCTGCAACCTGAATTTTCCTGATGGCATTGCTGATTTGATGTTTTTGAATCCTCTCAGTATTTCCAAGACTACTGTGGTATCTTTTTTATTTAAGCACAAACATGACCACATGTACTTCTGAGAACTGAGAACTTTTTATCGTTCCATTGACTTTATTGAAAAAGGACACTTGAATACACTATTATGAAAAAGGAAGATACTCAATGGCATCATAGCCAAATCATGAATTTTACTCAGTCACAACTGTTAAAATTTGCTGTCTGATATGCAGAATGCGTTTATATTCTAATATTTTGCAACTCCCTATGACAGAAATACAGTTAATTAGGCATGCTGAATGGAGAACTTTAGCTACTTCAATATGCATTGCTTCTGTCACAGAATGTTCAAACAGTGGTGGTGAATCAATTTGAAAACTCCAAGTAGGCTGGTTGATATAAATTAAATTAAAAGCTCAAGGCTGCTCGATATGCACTTTTTCAGACATTGGCTGAAATCCTTCTTAAAAATACCCTGCCAGAGTCAGCCACAGTTTAAAAAATTATCATATATCAACTTCCATTTAACTGTCCTGAACATTTCTGTGTTTGCTTTCCCATCGCTGCTGATTACTGAGATATCTGTGTACAAACAGAAACTCCCCCTTCCATTAGCATGCCCCTGATTCATTCACTGACAAAACATTCTCGTGATATAAGATCACATTAACTTTTGCAAAAATCGTAGAAACATAGTGAAATAAAGTTCTCCACTGTTCCTTCTGTTGGCTGGAACCCATCCTCTCATCCTGCTCTACAGGTAGAGGGATCTTTGGCCCTGGGCTTTGGCTTCCTGGTGAGGGGGAAGTACAATGACCAGTTCTCTGTTACCTCTGAATCTTGCTTCTGTAGGATCCCCTGAACAGAGGACAGAGTTTCAAAATCAGAGTAGAGCATGATCATGCTTTTATACTTTTCTGTAGAACAGAGGTATTTGAAATTCTTGTACATTTTTTAATGCTTTTAAAAAATATCCATGTTTTGCCTGATTCTGGTGCATTTTCATACGTAGGTTTAAACCCACTTCTGAAAGCCATCATTCAACTGCACCTCATTTCGTGTGTCATCCCAACATGTGTATAATTTTCAGAACGCCACTAAGCCTATTATGAAAAAATAGACTGAGAGTACCTTGAGAGGTCCCTCTTACTCGGAATGGGATTAGAAGAACCTGTGGCATCCTTGACAGGATTGCATTAAATCTTCTTGTGTGTGTGGAGACTACAAACTTTACAAGAGGCAGAATCAGATCTCTGCTCTTTCTAAGAGTGATTTTGGTTGTCTCACCTGAGCTTTACCTTGTGCATTTGTCCCATCCACATGGATGGAGCAGACACTCTATTCCCTTCCAAAGAATCTCTTGCACACTTTGTGCATCCCACTACTATAATCTAGTCCAATTTTACCCATCTCTTTTGTCAGAACGACCTCTGGGACACATCAGATAAAAGCCACAAGGTCTGAATCTTCTACTTCTTCCCCATTCACAAAGTCTCTAGGCCAGTAAAGAGTATTAAAGGACGTTAGGCTCGTCTGACACAACTTATCCCTGACAGCTCCAGTTTTGCTACTATTCACCACCTTGCTATCCCCAGATGTGAAAGCATCTGAGTGATAAATAATGCAGTGTTCTCTGTTACTTGACATGTTTGTTGTGCACCATTATTTAAAAAAACCAGTTCTAACTTGAACTGGTCAAGCTTTTTTATGTTTTTCAGATCATAAATATTTATAGATTTTTTTATTATAAAAATGTTTCACTTTATTTTGAAAACTTGTAGCAAAACACAATTTTTACTTAAATTATTTACATTTCTTGGCTCATTCTCCACTTCTCCCCTTCCTTCTCTATCAAATAAAGAGATAAGGAAAAAGAGAAGCAAAATTATAAATATTATAAAAAAATGAAAACTACCCAAGTTTGCTATGTAATTTTGGGGAACTGTGAGTATATTGGGGAGAAGTAGGGTTGCTTTTTGCAGTATATAATATTAGAGTGAACTATCCTCTGCCTAGCCCCAGGTCATACTCTAACAACTTCTTTGACTCATTAATAATTAGAACATCTGCTGAAGTTCTCTCTCACCTATATATTAAAGAAAAGAGTTACAGAAATAGTCCTCCCTTGGACTGGTAAACCATGCATAACATTTCACAGAGATATGTGCACATCACAGAGAAAGTGTGACGATTACTCTCTGCAGTCTTCTTCGTTTCACTTTTCCATTATAAAAATGGTATCATGTTTGTGTGAGCAAACCTTGAAACATTAGGCTATATCAGTGCAATACTAATTTGGCCCTTGTGAATATGTTTTCTATACTGTCCTAATCACATGATTGTAATTTTTTCTCTCATGAAAATCCTATCTCATTCTGTGCAGAATGCATAGCGTTCTTACATTTTCACAACCTGCTATTACTTGGATTGTTCCCCATCCAGTCCTTGAGTTGTCTTAATCATCTTTTTAAAAAACTCATCCTTGATCAAATGCCTTCCTGTAAACACTTGTTTTATCCGTGAACCAAAGGACTTTTATGTGTCTTGCCCTTCTCCATCTGTTTGCCAAGTACTGCAGTTTAAAATTATCACTAATGTGGCTGAACACATATAAGAAATATCCCTACGTAGTAGCCTCAGTGCGTCTTACTACAATACAAATGCTAGCAGAAAACATGCTTTTTATTCCCTCACCCCCTCTGCAGAAAATGATAATGTATCAATGGCAGCAGTGTGTGATCTCTGCTCAGCACACTGGAATCACCTGCAATTCTTTTGCTCAGGTGGCTTTCAGTCTGACTCTCATTTCCCACCAGGCCACAGCAGTAACCCACCGCACAGCAGGGCTCACCCCACAGATGCAGACAGACTACAGGACTTGCAGGAAGCACCTATTACCTAGGACTTTAGTCAATTAGACAACTCTAAAACAGAACTGAAGTCCAAAACTTGTTTTCCCTGTGAAAGCTTAATGTCAAAGCAGAGGGCATTAAGTAGGCGGCACACAAATACACCTGTGCCTCGTTACCAACCCAGGAACAGCTGTGTCACGTAACAGAGACTATAAAAGGCTCCAGGTTAAGAGGGGAGCTTTAGTCCAGGCTGAATTGGGTTTGAGGTAAGAGAATTTGATTTTGACTGTGTTCAGTTTCTGAATTGTCTGAGTGTACTTGTATTCCTGAAAAGTAAGTCTTTAAGAGGGTATTGTTGAAGTGTAAAGAGGAAGTTCAGTGTCCTCTTTTGCTTTAGGTGGGTAGCTTGACTGCAATTAAATGGTTATAGTTGTAAGCTCTAAGTAGAAAGGTCTCTCAAAATAGCTGTTTACTCTTTTGTGCTTACTAGTGTCGGGCAAACCAAGATATTATTAATAATGCAGGACACTAAGGCATCTTGCTATATCTTCAAGGTGGGTTCAAGTTATATTCTTGCTTCTTAGTCTGTAGTGAAATTTCTAAAAATGAGGAAAAATTCTCACTCCCGCACTTTGTTTAGTGGTATTAACTTCCAAATTTTGCCCTTTCTAAAATCAATTTCTTCTACATTGTTGCTTGCTCCTCAAACAAAGGAGGAGCTTGCATGAGGCATTCTTGTACTCTTAGTGCACAGCAACTTGAATTAAGCTAATATGGACTCTAAGCATACAGAGCACAGTGTCCCTGTGGTCGTGCTCTTGTTGCACAGGCCACCAAACCCTTGTTGCCATAATCAGATGAGAAAGGAGGGAAAGTGTGTGCTTCTTTTTGCTGGGGAGGAAGAAAGGATTGAAAGCTGCCCAAGGCTAAGTGTTCGTGTTAAACAGGCTGAGGTTGCAGGGAGGCCTGAGCACCTGTGACTGTGCTGCACCTGGCTGGGGGCTGGAGGGACTTGGCATGGAGCTGGGAGCAGGGCTGGTACAGGTGATGTCTAACACAGTGCCCAGATGAGCTGGTTTCTCCTTCTGTTTGTGGTCATGGTGTCTGAGGAGTCAAGGTCTGGCCATTCTGTTGAGACTTTCAAAATTTCCCATGTGTATATATGCTAGCTTTGGTTCTGAAATAATTGCATGACTTTGAGATGTAGATAGTCAAGTATAAGTTTGCCTTTATCCAGATCTATCTGTGCAATGTCTAAACAGTATTATCGTGTATTGCTACAGTGCATACAACCTCCCTCTACAGGACTGAAAATGCTTTGCTTTCCAATGTTATGTCGATGCATTTGAACCAACACGTTTTCCACTGGCAATTTGAAACACGTGTCTATAAAGCACTTGCAGATAGACTAAAAAAAATGTTTTTCAGAAGTTAATCAACTTATTCTTTGTCTATAAGCTGCCTTCTTAATTGCTAAATGAAATGCTGCTTCATATAGTCTGAAAGCACTGCCTTTTTTGTGTGTGAAGTTCGCTGTAAATGCTTATTAGTGTTGGCTTTGTATTCCTTTTCATTATGGTGGTCTTTGGTATATTGATCTGGCATATTTGAGACCTAACTACGGGTTTTTTAAATCACTCTTGTCATTTGCAAATTATTTGTGAAGCCTTTTTTAAAAAGCTTGTTTCCCAGTATTATAGGTAATAAATAGCTTTGCTGAGATTTGTTTAGTGGTTTTCTTCAGAAAAGTAGACAGACCTTGCCTTTTGTCCCAAGGTATAAAAAGATATTTTTTTATTAACTCAGTTTCCAGAGTGAATTTTCATTTCCCCAGAGAGAGCAAAGATGTTGATTAGATGGGAAATTTTGCAAAATGGTGATAAATCTGTGATATCTGCTGAAATAGTTCAGAACATTGCACACATTCCTTGTGAAACCTGGTATACTATCTTTTCTGTGGAGTTGCAACAACTTCCCTTTGGCCTCAAAAGTGACTAAGACTGGTTTTCCGTGAAAACCCTGAACAAGAGACCTCATTATCACTGCCAAGGAGCTTGGCTTGCTGGGGGTAAATCAGCTGCATTCATTTTTGTAATACTGAACTCAGCCAGGGAGAAGATCTCAAATGAACACAAGTAAAGGACAAGGAATCTGTCCTTTAGCTGTCCTACCCCTCACTTTTCCTTTGCAAAGTGAGGATAATACTTTTCTACCTTACAGGGCTTTGAAGGAGTCCTACACACACATTTACACTCCCACCCACTTGGCCACATGCATGTGTTCCTGGCTGCTTGTGCCTATGTGCACACTGTTCTCTGGAGCTTGCCCTCATGAGGCAGCTACATCTGAACTTCAGGAAGCCCCTAACCAAGATGAGCCTTTCTGTACATTTATACATTTCAGGCTTTCTGGTTTTTTGTTTGTTTGTTTTTTTTTTCCAGAGATAAAACTTCTGAATACAGATACAGCTAAACAAGGTGCAGCTGTTTAGGAGACCTCCACTGCAAAGAGTAGGTGGCTCTTGTACCGGTCTCTTGGTGCTGGGGACCTGGTTTGCATCAACTGACAAAAGAGTAATGTCAGCCTAGTGCAAAAGCAGCAACCAGCCAAGCCTGTGGTTACTGTAGAGATGTTCTTCGCGTGTCAGACTGGATCTTATCCAAACCTCATTAGCTCTCAGTACAGAGTGGGTATCTGTTCTGTTAAGTTTATTGTCATTTTATTATGAAGGCCTGATAATGGCTTGGTTTAACTGTGTTATGGATGGCGTTCATTTAATGGGGTGTAACTTGACTGGAATCTTGCCTTATCAGGGCGGCAGAAATGGCTGTAAAATTTTACCGATCAGTGAAACAATGGGTCAGAAGCTCAGTGTGTACAAATCAACACAGCTGGCTTGGGAGTCAGCAAAGCACCATCAGTTTATGTCAGCTATCTTGTTTCAGTTGTCTGAGAACTGTTTTAACATGATGGCTAGAAACCTGGTTTTCCTAACTTTTTTTTCCACTGCCTTCACAGCCATAGTCCTTAAATGCCTAGAGAATTTTCTGAAATTGTGGAAGTGGAATGATTATAAAAGTGCGTTAAATCTATGTAGAAGTGGAGCTGCACGTAAATTCAGAGCTGTATTTTGCATAACATCTGGGGTGATGGGGAAATAAAAGCAAAAAACCCTGAGCCAAGTTGGAAAAGAAAAAGAGTTTATTTGCAAAGACCTCAAAGTGAAACTTATCAGACAAAAGTCCTGCATTTCATCAGAACAGGGTTTTTTCCCAAGAAAAAAATTCATTTAAATAAAAATGTTTTGATTGTTTCAAATTCAAGGACTTTCCAGTGGAATAATGGTAAATTCCCTTTCAGTCAATGTCATACAGAGTCATGCTGCTAATCGCTTATGAAGCTTCTTACTCATCAACAAAGTTAAAAATTTGTCTCCAAATGAAATTCTTTTAAAGACATTAGACCAATTTTAGTCTTCTGGTTATTTTATTGATTGATTAGAAGAGCTTCTGGGTAGGACTTGCCTCACTTTACTGAATCATGGTTTGTGGCCTGTGACAATGATAAGATGCTGTTACAAGCACCTGCATTAGGCAGCAGTATTTATTTCTATTCGTGTAAACAGAAACCAGAGGAATACAATAGCCCTGAAATGTCTCTTTCTCAGTCATTAGCTACTAGTCATATTGTATATAAGAAGTTCTGCAAATCTGGAGTGATGCAAAGATCCCCAAGCATTTCAAATCATTCAGTGGGCTTTAGGATGAAGCTTTGTTCTTCTGGGTGATCTAGTACTTAATACTGTGACCCTTTTAAAATTCATTTAACATGTCCATATTTTTTTCATTTAAATCTGTTTGATTTCAACATAGGCATTTGAGGTCTAACCCTCGAAATGCAAATAGTTTGTTATGAAAGCATCTGTGGAAGAATTATCAGTTAGATGCCTTTCTCAGAAGTAGTGAATGACAAATTCAAAGAGCTGTATAATTTAGAAAAACAAATATTGGCAATTTCAGAACAATACTTAGCAGGTGATCCCTTTTAGTTTTTGAAAAGTGTTTTTGATGGCTGGCTTAGTTTCTGTAGTGATCTGCTAGCTCCTGCAAGTGCAGTCTTTGTCAGGATGACAAAGGATTCCAAAATCATCTTCCACTTCAAAAACAATGCTGTAGGATATGCAAGCATCTTGTAATGTGTGAATGCATAAAAATCAAAGAGTAACCCACATGCCGTAGTGGGAAAAGGGATAGGTCAGGATGAGGGGGAGATGTTCAACTTCGTGTTGATGGCAGGTGTGTTATTTCCCCACTCATTTCAATGCAGTCCTAAGCATATTAAAGTCAACATATACACCCTAATACTGGTTCCCCAGTCCTTGTTAAAATAGTTTTTAAAAGCAACAATGTAATGACTTAAAAACTCTTCTGCCAGAAAATATTAACTGATTCAAATGCCCATTTAGAAGCTTGAAAAAACTCTCTACTTGCAAAAAAGGTATCCAAACATGCAAATACTCTCTACTGTTCTGGAGGGAGCTCTTTAACTCTTTTTGTCAGTACTGACACCAACTTAATATATTAGGCTGTACAGGAGTCTTATTTATTGTGACAAATCAAAGTGCTGCCAGGGTGCTCGTCTGCCATGGAACTAATTTTTCATGTCATCTGCTGTGAGAAGAGGAGATGAAAAAAATCTTTCTTTAGTTATAGATCGGACTTGTGTGTGGAGAAAATGTATGGGCTGAGTTCTACAGGAGAAATTCGCTTGCAGAGAGGTAGAGAGTTGTGCATATGCAGATGTGTGTGGGTACTGAGTTTTCCATAGCTGACATCAGCGCACTGGAGGCTGGCAGCAGAGCAGTTTCAAAGCTCTTCAAAGTCAGGTTTTATTATACAGAAGTCCACACATATCTTTCAGGGAAAAAAACCCCATAAATAAAGTTTAGTTTATATATAAAATAACAGGGTTATGATTTCTTTTCCTACTGGATGCAGTGTTCTGTAGTTTTTTGTTTCTATACAGACAAGGTCAGGATTGAATCTGTTATGGTCTCTTTAGATATAATGAGCTCCATACGGTTATGTATCTGATACCCTCACAGAGTTCAGTTATATCAGAACATCAGAGTCTTCGTTTAGTTTCTCTACAACTCCAGAATCTGGAAATTCACTCTGGTCTTTTCCCTAAATGGATGCTGAATTATTTTTTTTAGAGTATTCAAATTTTGAATAAGCCCTTTCATGTAATGTGACTCACTGAGGTGTTCTCTTGAGGCCTCAGCTGTGCATTCGTTTGCAGGGCCCCCTGTGGTCCCCAGCAGGCAGAATGCCACATCCCTGGAAGCGGGCAGGGCACACATCCCCTCGCTGTGCAGTGCAGAGCCAGCCCTCTGACACACTGCTGAAATAGAGGGTACGGCTGCTCAAGGACTTCATTTGTACAGCAGAAAGGTGTGAAACGTAACCTGATTTATTACAGTAGTGGAGGTGAACTCGGGGTGAGGTACACTCTGCTAAAAGTTTGCACTTCAGTATTCTACTTTTTCTTTAAAAGGATAACTTCCGGGGAAGAATGAAGTTTGGAAGACTGATGTCAAATTCTGAATTTCAGTCTTGCCACCACAGAAATTTGGGGAAAATCAATATTGTCTTCAAACTGTCATTTCTTGCAGCTTGGACATATAATTGAGGAATGTTTACCCTCATCAAGACATTTGCTCCAAAATGGAAAGATCGCATTCAAACCCTCAAACTTGGAAAATTTTGATAGCAAACCTAAGAGTCAAAAGAAGCATTAATGAAAATAATGCGTGTAATTGCTTAAGAACATGTAATGTTTGGTAAGATGTCTTTGTCATATCGTGTAGACTGAAATAATTTTGTCCAGTACACTTGAGGGACCAATCAAATTACAAAATTTGCTTTGTTTGTTTGGTTTTGGCTGGTAGTTGGCATTTCAAGTATTATTAATTTATGTAATGTACTATGGAAAATCTTTATTTGCCCCATGGAATTCTAGCTTCTATACAATATAAATCATCATCTTGGCAGGTTAAGGTTTGGTTCCTTCCTTTTGCTTTAGGAGGACACTTGTAGTGTAAAAGGCATTTCTATTTCTGTTGTTATTTTTAGGATTTGTTTGGTTTTTTGGGTTTTTTTTTAAAGGAGCAGACCTAAGTGAATATGAGGGGCAATAGCTCGGTTGCTCAGTGACAGGAGACAATATTTGCTATTAAATTTGAGCACATATTGGCCAACCATTATGGTGCCTTAGGGAGGAATTTCAGCACTCAGCTGAAATTTCGGCTGGTTTGTAAATCTAGTAAAGTCACAGAAGAGTCAGAAATGCACAGAGGTTGAGACTTCCCTGGATAGTTCCTTCCCCGCTCTCTTTTCTGTGTACTGTCTCAGTTCCTCCTGTGATAACAAATGCAGTTACCCTAAAGGTGATGCATTGTTTCAGGCATTCTAAGAATCACTTTGTCTAAGCAAAGTGCTTCTCTATACAAAGATCCCCCAAAAGTTGATGATGATCAGCTATGTCCACTTGTAAAGGAAAATTCTGAATACTAAGAGTGCTGTCCAAGAAAAACATACAATGAACTGTTGATTCAGTCACAAGATATTTTAGGTCAGCTAAGACATATAATAAAAGACAATGTTAATATAATCTTAAGAAACACTCAAATAAATAACAACAAAATTGAGAAATATAGTATTTCCATATGAGAAACTGTTCTTTTGTGTAAATGCAAGAAACGTAAGACGAATCTGCATACACATCTTTCAGCTTATACTTTATGATAATATAGTGAACTCAGTTTCAAAATCTAAAAGACTATCATATCCATCAAATAAAATCTATTCTTTGATAATCTTCATGTTATGTATTAACGTCCATCAACTTTTCCTACTTTCATTTTTCTTCTCTTTGCAATCACATTTTGTGGCAGGTATATAAATACTTTGATATCTGTGACTGAAAATTTAAGTGCTGTGTAAGCACCATCCCCATTTTATAGCCTGTCAAAGACTGCAATGGAGAAAATTTACTGTCATTCAGTGTGGGGAAGTGACAGTGCCTTGCACTGCTCTGTGGGCCCCGTTGTTCTCAAATTGTTGGGGTTAAGCTCAGAATTAGAACCTAGGATTAAATGTTGTCTCAAAGATGCCATAATTGTGCACTCTAAACTAATATAGCATAATATCAAACCTTTGCTCATATGGATTTTTGAAGTTTGAAGCGAGTGATCCCACCACACTGACAGGTGTTGCAGGATTGAAGCTGTGTGTGTTGTGTATAAAAGCATCACTCCCATTCACTGCTGGATTGCAATCAGGCAAACTTGCTGTCTTCTTACAAAAGCAAGACAGAAACCCTTAATCAGTGTAACTTCTCTAATTATACAATTAGAACATTTACAAGTGCTCTTGGAGGGAGAAATATCAAAATTATAAAAGTACTAAAAAAACCATATTATATTCCTTAACAGTACAAATAAGTGCATTTGTTATGATGAATATAATAAGCTTCTCACTATGTTTCTGTAGCTTAATTTATAAATTGGCCTATAAAGGCTTTAAAACATTAATTTTTGTAGAACCTGGGACTATTATTCCTTCACAGGAGCAGTCTTCCAGATGCATAATCAGTAAACTGTCCACAGTGTTTTCAGGAGTGCTAGCAGCACATCTTTCCCTGTGTTGGACCATATTTTCCCTATATTGGACCTTCGTGTGGCTGTTGGCTGCATTAAGCTGTCGATCACAAGCTTTGTCATAAGAATGTCACTGCTTTTTCAAGATGAAATTAGTCTAACAGGATCACCTTCAAACTAAAGTAGACAGAGACAGTTTAGATCTGATGCAATATCAGATTACTGTTATTTAAATATTGTGTCAGGAAAAGCTTCTTATCATGCTGGATATCTCAACCAAACTAACAATCTTACGTTCGGAAGAAATGTTTGCTAGGGGATAATAATGAGGATCTGAAGATAGGGAAAAAATCAAGTAGAAGTAGTTTAATTTCAGTTTTGACTCAAATAGATATTTCCTTTCTCCAGAATCTGTAATATTAGCATTAAAAGATGTGTGATATCAAAACAGTGAGATGATACTTCCAATATAAGAAGATTTTAAAAAATCACACCAAATAGCTTTCTTTGGTCTTTAGTCTGTGTTTTCATCTTGTACTTTTCAGTCTTTTTTTTTTCTCCTTTATTACATCTGTTCTCATAGATATTCACAAGCTGCATGGATAGCAGACTCCTGAAGCAATGCACTTGACAGGCCCTGGGTTCAAATAGACACAATCTCTTTAAATATGAATAAAAGGTAATGAATAATTGTGTCTGCCAATGTTGAGAAGGCGTTCTGCTCCCAAAACTTGTGCAGAAGCTGCTGTGTTGTTCCCTGTTCTCATGCGCTCCAAAATAAAATAGTCTGCTTGTGTTTTTCGTGCTCCTGGGTACAAGAAATCCCCCTTGCCAGCCAGGCCTGCTCTGGGCCCGGTGTTGCTCTGACCTTTACAGATATATTAATGTGTCAGACACAGGCAAGTCAAGCACTGCTGATGGAAATAATGTCTTAATAGAGGTTGACAAGTATTAAGGAAAGAAAAATATTTCCTTCAGTTGTGAAAGATCATTTGAGTTGATTTCACACGAGAGAGGCATTGTTTGTCCAGAATCATGTCTTTTTTTTCCCATCCTGCCAGTTCCTGTAATAAATGCTACCTGTAAATTTATCCTGGTATGTTCTCTGATCACCCGTGCCCCCATTCTCACAACCGTGCAATGCACCAGTGCCACAGTGTACTGTAGAGTAGACGTGTCTATTTTTGAATTAGACTCAAGGTCGGGTTGCTTTGGTTGTTTTAATGTTTTGTTAGACCATGATAAATTTCAAACCTAAATGAAACAAGTAGGAGCCAAAATTTGAGCTCTATGAGACTTTCTCACCTCTGTATCTGAGTGCAATTTGCAACAGAATACATGGAAATTACACTTTTTTGACTGAGTTTTGTTTTTTGTTTTTGCTCAAAGGCAGTGGTGATTTGTTATTGTTTAATGTTCTCAATTGCTTTCAGTATTCTAAGCATGGCATGCTGATGTTTTAAAGTGTTAAGTAAATATTGTGGCTTTAGGCTGTTGAATGATTGTTTATTTTGGGAATACTACAAGCTCAACTCTCTTTAAGGAAAAAAAGGGACAAAACAACATAATGTTGGTGACAGTCATGTTTACTGATGTAGCCTGGTTGAGGGAATAGAGTAAATATTTTCTTTTGCACGTTAATTTCAGTGGGTACTTGGATATTATTTACATGACACATCGAACTAAATCAAATCTCTGAAGAGATGAGTGGAGAACCCTGCATTCAGTGATTTGGGTACCCTTTTGTGGATAACTGCATGACATTTGAAGGTTGGATTTCACGTTTAGAGATGGCGCTACAAATAATGATGAAAAGAGCAATGTGGGTGAAATGTAGATGCATAACAACTCTAGAAATGCAGCTTGGCAGCAAGCAGGTAGAAAATAAACATTGATGCTGACAGCTGGAGGACAGTAAATACCAGTAAATGAAATGAGGTGGCACACAACAAATCTGGCATGGTACTGCAGCTAATTGAAAGAAATTGGACACTCCTGTGAAACTTTGTTTCAGCCCAATAAAGAAGTGCATTAAAAAGAACTAGAAACATTGGGTAGAATGTGGTGCAAATGGAAACTTAATGATGATGGACTAGGAAATTCCAGACTATAATTCACTCAACAATTAAAAAAAAAGAGGACAACATGGATATTTTCCGCTGTCATGCCGCTGCTGAAAATAATGCATTTTCCACCAGCATTCCTACTCCTTAGTTAAAACTTACATGTCAGCATTTGACTTTGGATGCTTCCTGTTTCAGCAGCTCTGAAGAGTGTGCCCATCCTGTCCCTCACGCTCAGCAGTACTTTCAGTACACCACGTTTGATTATGGCCAACCAATCTTTGGGAATATACTGCAGCATGAGGAGTTAATATTGTAAAATCATGAAGGGTTGTTGGAAAAAGTCAGTTTTTAACTACTGTTTTAAAAAGGCAGTTTAATTGGCTTTATATAAATAGCTTGACAAGTTCATTCAAAACAGTCATTTGAATGCACAGCTGGATAAAACCCGTGGTTATTTGAGATGGTGGGTTTCCTGTGAGCTTTGCGCAGGAGCATAGCAGGTTACATCTGGGTTTGGAGCTCTTCAGTCAAGTCATTTTCTGCCACTTCTGTGGAACAGTGGAGAACAGCAGCTCTCCTGCATGTGACAACTGTGCCTGCATGGGTTGGTGTCAGGCAGGAGAGGGTCAGCCTTGCCTGGAGCTACTTTCTCTTCTCTTTTTCACACAACCTGCTACTCACACACAGAAAGGTGGGAGGAGAAAGTACATACTTACTGTTCTTACTCTTCTGCCAAATCTGGTGTCAGTACATAGTGAATAGGCTCTTCAGGCTCTTCACGAGCCACTTCGTTCTCAGCTGAATGTCTGAGTTTTAGAGTAAATACTTATGGAAGTGTAGTTCTTTTGCAGGAAGGGAATAACGGATTGCAAGGTGAATAGTGAACTGCGTAAGATCTGCAAAGTTGGGCATACACCAGCCAGTGAGGAAGCAGGAGCAAATGTAATGTTTTTCCTAATTAACTGTAATTGTGAAGTTGTAATACACGATCACGTCATTTTGATCAGTCACATGAGTTGTTCAGTGTTTTACAGCAGGTGTACAGAACAGGACGTCTATGTCAGCTCCCAGCAGGGCACCTGAGCAGCTTTCAGGGTACGCTGTGTTATTTTACGGTTGTCATAACACTTCAATCCTTTCCTCTAAGAGGAAGCAGCAAATCGAGTATCTTTGTTTTGAAGTTATGTCTTTTGGTGATTGAATTTTGTTCATAAGACCTTTGCTTTGATATATGTGCTAAGGAACTTGCGGTCAGTGAATCTGCATTGCACCCAAGGCAGGTAAATCTTCGTTTCCTAAGCAGGTAATTTCCCATACCTGGACTGGCCTCACAAGAAACTGTCCTTCTTCAGAAAGTATTTAATTTTCAGAGGGTGAGGGACAACTTCTTCTGGGCATTACGGTAAAACTGTTATATTTAAGAGCTCATAAAATTTCAAATACTTCCTTAGCTAAGCACACTTTGTAACAGCATTTGAATTAATTAAACTTCTTTTATTTGCCCATGAAGACTTCATCATTCTTCCATGCCAGTTTCATGCAAAATCCATTATTTTTCTGGCTTGATTTTTGGATCTATAAATCTCTATGNTTTTTTTTTTTTTGTGTGTGTGACACTGAAATTTGGAACTACCATGGATTTTAAGGCAACACTGCATATGTCTCGGGTGATTTGGCACAGCCCACTCCCATGAAAATCCTGGGCTTGCAGACTGATTGAACTTCCAAGAAAGTTTTTTGCCCTGGTACCGAACGTGCGCTCCATTCTTGAGATATTATTTGTATAGTTAGTCCATCAGAGTAGATAAAGGGCTCTGGATTTTATTCCTTCATGTTTGTTTCCTGTACTCCAAATTAGGATGATTCTTTTTGTACATTTCTCACATTTATAGATGCCAAATGAGGTAGGTGGTGCTGTACCAGGAATGATGTCAAACATGTGAAATACTCAGAATATCAGGGGACAGTTGGTTTCTCCAGATTTAGTTTTTTCCTGATGAGCCTGTAAACAAATGGCATCTTTATTTAACAGATCTTTCCTTCAGGGAAATGTATCTCTTACAGAAGTAAAGTCATACAGCTCTTAGGTTCTACATAGATCTCATTCAGGGCAAAAGATGAAAAATGTCCGCCATATATTTTTTGAGGAAAGGTGAAGCTCACATTTCATCTGCATATGTTGAATTCAGTGTTAAATTTCCAACAATTGCAGCCTCCCAGATGGGCTTAAAAATTCTGATCACCAGCAGGATGAGTACATTTTATGTCAGGAGTAATACAGAAGGAAGAGACCAGAACAGAAAAGATCCACCTTAAATAAAATATGACATGATGTTTGCCAAATAAATAGGAATTTTTATTCTTCTTCCAGTATGCTATGTTAGTTATAAATTACCATTCATTTTTAAGGTAAAATGTTATTTTTCCATTCTTCTAAGTCTGCAAATGGCATGGCATTTAAACAAACTGGACCTTTGTAGACTTCTTGTTGAGTGTTTCTTTGTTCGAAACTGTGAACTGATTCTCCATGTGTATAGACTTTGAAAAGAAGAAATTTATTAGAGTAGGTGAGAGCACAATACTGGGTCTGTTCAAAAAATTTCAAAGGAAATCCATAATTGAAAAGCCATAAGATCTCTCAACTTTGTTATAGCACTTGAGCATACTTAAAACTGTGGCATGACTTGAAAATAGAGATGTAAACCAGGACTTTCTTTTTTTATAAGTTTTGGTGAAAAAGTATAGCTGAAGTGTTAACAACGATGAAAGCTCGTTTCTGGAACAAAACCATTGCTGGGATATTGAACTTATTTCGCTATTGTTCAGTGAAGTGTTGCTCGCCTTCCCACTGTGAGCACGTCGTGTTCAATCCGCAATGCAAATAGATTCAGTTCCAATTCATTTCATCGCCATATTTTACTCGTTTGTATCCCACAGAGCCATTCTTTTGAAGCCAGGTATCCGCTCGTTCTTTTTTGTTTTGTTTATTCATTGCCCTGCTGTAGAACCTAGCAACACATTTTATCTGACAAAAAGGTGTATTTGAATACATGGCTGTTACTCTAGAGTAACAATGGTCAGCTGCTATTAAAAGTTGTAACATGACTGTCTCTGTCACATAACCTGCATGATTTTATTGCAAGATACTCATTATTTCTGACCTCTTAATATGGCTTTGCAAATCAGACACTTAAATTTTAAAAATGCCTAGTTAGAAATCCCTTCAGGTTATCTACAGTTATGCTGCAGATGGGTGTATAGCATATATATTTTCCACTATTTGTTGTATAATGGAAGCTTTTTGTTTCTAGGAGTTTCTTTCAAAGCTATGCATGTAGATGCAGACTAGGATTGCTTTCAAAATTAGCTAAAATGAGTGTCATTGTGCTGAGCTATATTTATTGATGAATTCTTTCACTGGCAAACAAGTACGACCTGTCACAAATGTCTGCAGAAATGTTCACTACTCATTTCTGAAGGCAATTGAATGTCAGAAACTCTCTAAGCACTTTTCTACTCTTTTCAGTAACTTTTTCTGTTCTTGGTGGAGCACTACAGAGGAGCGGTTTGTATAGTTCCTTTCTTTATGTTCCTCCAGCTACTGGCAGTACAAACCATTTGTTATTGGTTGCAGATATTTACACCTTTGCAGAATATCACTAGAGCTGCAGAGCTGTAAATTCCCTTTTGCTCTAAGTTCATTCTCCAACTATTTTTAAGGCATGGTCTTTCAGGACATTGAGGTGATGTTTGATGGATTTCCAGCATTCATATGCAGATCTCAGGTTAGATATTGAATATTTAACTTAGAAGTGTTATGTAAACATATACATTGAAACTGGGGATTCTGGCCAAAGAATCTTAATAGCAGCCCAATGTTCGTTTTCTTCTATATCAGGATTTTCTTTCAGACTTTAGCTCTCTGTTAATCAGTGACTTTACCGGAGCCTCTTTTTCTTACAAAGTACAGCATGTAGTTAAGTCCTTGTAGAATACTATCTTGAATAAGAAATTATAAAACTGTGTATTAGGGATATGTAGAATTCTACTCTGAAGAGAAGATGGACCATTTCATTCCATGATATCAGTACTCATGAATTGAGTGATGATTGAATGAAAACCCCCAAACCCTTTTATTCTTCCTTTCAGTGTTTCATTTCCAGGAAGAAAAATAGTTACACAAATACTAGTTAAAATTAAATTCTTAATTCACAGCCGGGGGCTTCTAAATAGCACTGGAAAGGCTTTGTAAAACCTCTCCACAGGACCCCAGTGCACGGGCAGTTACAGCAGCCAGTGAGACCAAGCTCTTGCAACCAGAATGAGACACACAGGAGTAATTATTTAGTCTGATTCTGATAAGAGAAAATTAAATGTAAATGTTGTACCTAGCTAGTGAACGGTGCAGCAGCCTGAATTTTCTAGTCATGAGGTCTCAGAGCTGTGGCTAGGGGAAAAAAAATAGAGGAAAAGGAAAAAGCTTAAACTTGTTCTGAGGTTTCCAACCCTTCCTCTTTTATCTGTCATTTGCCTATTTTTGCTGTGACTACCTAAAATATTGGAAACCTCTGGTTCCTCTAGATTTTTCTTCTATTTCTAAGAATAACATCCAATTAGTACCTTCAGGTGTAAGGAGGAGGGAAAAGTGAAATATCGAAATCAAAATGTACTGTTCACACTTGTTCTGTGTATTAAACATTAAAATTAAAAAGATGGTTCAACCTAAATCAAATCTAATCTTTTTTTATGCATGGCCACTGAGAAATGTGCTTTGCTTTGAATAGCTTTTGGATATTAATATGTTATAGATATATTTATTAATACTTTCATACATATATTTATTTTCATTACATAAAGCTCTGGTTAGAGACATGGAAATTGATAGGCCCTACTATTTTTTTTTAAACAGTGCGGACAAAGTTGAATTTTATCAATACCTTGCAAAACCCACGCTTTGACAGGCAGAGATATAGAACTTGTTTCCCCATCAAAGTAATCAGCCTCTACAATTATTCACTGAAATCTTTGAAAAAGACAATGTTTTTAAGGAAAGTTCTTTATCAATGCACACATAATATATTGAGGATACTGCTTTTACATGGGAATGGCTGGAGACACTATAAAATGTCAGAACTTTTTCTCTTGTACTGTGTTTGCTTCGAGCCATTTTTGTCTTTTTCCTTGTGTTTTCATGGAAATCCGTAGGTGTGAGATCAGGTCCATAGGAGATCTCTGGCAACAGGAGGGAGCTTGTCCTGCCTCTTTGGCTTCTGAAATACAGGACATACTGACCACTGGGAAGTGTCAGCTAAATTAGAACAGAACAGCAGAACAGAAATCTGCTAAGCCATCTAAATTAATTAATTTGTTAAAATTGAACTTGTCAGTTTATACAGGTCCCTGTGTGAGGCCTGAAAGTCTCTGAAATATATAATCTTATTCTTAGTGATTCTCTCATTTTTCCTGTAGAATTAGGCCCTGTAGAAGTTCAGCAATTATGCAATTAATACGTTAATCTGAAGGTTTAAGAAATAAACAAGAAGTTTATCTAGCTAAGAAGAATAAATTATTCTTGAAGCAGGAAGCAGATGGGCACTTGATTAACTTTGACAAAACATCTTATTTCCTTGGACTTCAAGAAACTGCAGCAAATTAGGCTCTGAGTAAATGAGGTGTCCAAAAGCCAGTAGAGAGAGTGTTATTAAGTTTGTTCCTATTTTTAGAGGAGGACATTGGAAAATGTCAGTAAAACAATAAAAGATGTAATTAAATAAATACTATTTTTCTATCTGTGTGGAAAAAGCAAAGGCAGGCAGATGGGAGAAGAGAGGTACACAAATTAAAAAGCTGAGCTCATATTCATGAGTAATAATGCATTTACACGACGCTTGCATTAGCCATTGTCCATCTGTAAAGCAGTAAATGTTCGCTGCTAAAAGACATCCAGATCTTAAGTGTTTTAAGGGAAGACTAAAAACATTTTGGGCTCCACTGATGGAAAAGTCCAAGGAATGAAGATTTAATGAACTAGCTGATTTTGTTAAAAGGATACTTGAGATTGTAGAGTAAAATTTGAAATAAACATTCTTCCTTTTGTATCTGTAAATTGTAATGATTGAACTGAAGCTGGTAAAGGTATGATGTAATCTCAGTATTGGGAAGTGACTAGAAATTGAAGGGTACTGCAAGGATTTTAAAGGCAGTGCATGATTCTCAGTGGTCTTACCGATGCTTAAGTTTTTTTACGTTGGAAATGTGGTATCACTGAGGATATGATCAGCAACAAAATCAGTGTTTCATCAGCTGTTTTGAAGAAGGTTATAATAACATGGTATTAGAAATTGCCTTTCAGTTGCTGTCTGACTGGGGATAGATTTTCACTCCGCATGGCTCAAATATTATGAAGCAAATGGAGACTGACCATAGTTCTCCTTTTCTGAATGCTCCTAACACAGCATGCCCTTCAGGGACTATGGAGAAAATATAGCTTTGCTTTCCAAAACTGCTCGTTTGTGCATGCACTCCAATCTGACTCTGTAACTAAACAGCAAAAGACAGCCTAAATATGTAAAATGCCAATGAGAGCTGAATGATAGCTTCAGCTTCCAGATTGTGTCTCCAGACACTGTAGATGGAAAGCAATCTTTTACTGAGAAGCTTCTATGGAGTCTAATAAAACCTGCATAAAATTTTAAGCTGTAACAATTCCAATTTCCCTTCTCTGGCAGATTGATGAAGATAATTTTTCATTCTTTTGTAGGTATCTTACTTAAATTCTTCCTGACCACCTGTATAAAGAGGCTCAAAAAAACCCCAAATACCATTATTTGCATTGAAAAGCTAGTAGAAAATACAGGTAAAACTAATTTCTCATGTGCAGTCTCAAGTATTTAATTATTTAGAGCTCAAGTCTAAGTACTACCAAGTACTGGAAGTGAAAACAGCGTTTGGCCAGGAATTTCAGTGAAATCTGCAAAACTGGGGTTTCAAGGATTAAAATGTAGTGCTTTTAAAATTTATTATGAAGTTCCCCAATTTATCTTACTTTTCCCTCTTCATCTTTCACTCTTCCTCAAGAAAGTACTTAAACTTCCCTGCCTACATTCAGCTGTGAATTTTTTTCTCATTTGGCTGAGTGTGCTCATGAATAAGTAGCTTAAAGAGAGTGAATTTTGTGCTTTTGTTTGGGTGTAGTATGCCTGTATAGTACCAGAGCTAAAAAAGGAACTGAGAGTAGATGCCTTTCATATTGTTTGTCTTTAGTGAGAATTACCATGAGGGTATGAATGTGACAGTGACTTTTCCCCAAATTTGTGGTAAGATGGCTTTGAAAACAAGCTTTTCTTTTTATTATTATTTCTGTAATTATTTAATTGCTGTTGTTGGATTTTTCTTTCATTTTTCAATGCTTTATTGCTAAAGCTTAGGAAAAAACACACCTCTCAGAATGGAAGTGACCGGGCTTCTATTTAAGTGTTTTTAGACCATAATCCTCATATCATCATCTTTATTACCATAATTCTTCCAGACATATAATGGACATTTGAACTTCCTATTAGCATATAATTTGTAGCAGTATTAAAAGAGTTCTTAGAAGATCAGTAGTAGGAAATTAATCTTACTCATACGGCACAGTGAGGTTCAAAAATTTCTTGCCTTTAGAGGATTCCTAAAATTATTCTTTTGATTAAATCACTATTTCGAGAACGAACTTGAAGAAATTGAAATGGGAAAATGCAAGTGTGCTCTACTACTGATTTGTGATAAATATTTGTAGAAAGCAGAGCTGCTTAGGTGGAAAAGGACAATAAAAACCTGGTATTTGCTAACGCTCCCTGGTACAGAGCACTTTCTCCATTCCAGTGGGAGCTGTAGCAAGTGGCCACAGTGGGAAAGGAGCTTGGTGCTGAGCACCCCGGGCTCTGCAGCTAGCAGGGCTATGGTAATGGAGTGCCAGCACTCTTTGGCCCACACTGCAAACTCAGTGTTGAAGTCTGTTGCAAAGAAAACAACTTAATCTTTGAAACTTTTTCTGATGCCCTGAGGCCAGTGCTTCACTATTCTGTCACTTTTCAGATTGGGCTAAATTTTCAAAACTAAGACAGAATAAATGCTTTCCCTTCATTTTGCTGTCAGTCCTTGTTATTTTTAAAATGTTCATTCAGTTCTCTGAGTTTTTCCCATTCTTTTTTGCCTCCATATTCTGTCAAATTTCTAATTACTACATAATGTCTCCTCCAAACACGATGCAAGCTGGATGGAAATTTCCATTAATTTCTTTCAGTGTTGGGAAACTAGTTGCAAGATCAAAATTGTTTTGTATTCCTTTCTCACCTTTTATGAAGTGTAATTTATGTTACACCATGTTTGGTGTAAGTAGTGAAGTTCCAAATGAAAGGAACTCTGTGGAAATTTTGCAGTGTGGTTACATGTTCATTCCTCGTACAACCATTCATGAACCTGTGTTTGAAAGCAGTAAATGAAACACCTCTAAATCAATGATTAGCAATTCACAGGTTTTGAGATTTCATTAGGGTTTTTTTAGCAGACCTTTTCTGGTGATTAGTGGAAGAAAAACTCGGCAAAACACAATCAATCCCTGGTCCTCATTTGTATCAGTCCAAAGTGGACTGGCTCACTTTCAGTCAGTGCTAAAAGAAATTATTCCGTCTTCCAAAGGAATTATGCAGAGCTTCATCATGCAGCCCTGAACACTCTAGACAGCTTCAGGAGAATAATGGCTTTCTGTTTATTTCCCTACAGAAAAGGGAAATGACCAATTTGTACAAGAGGGGTTCCTCTGTGTGTCCTATGCTGCTTTTCAGCACTCAGAGGTTTGGGGTATGATGAATATGGTAAAAGGTTATATGTCTGGCACTAACGTAGACTTCAGAATGAGCTTCTGTCTCCCAGTGAAAGGAAGCATTTGAATATTCCAACAGGAGTTGTTTTTGTTAAAGGAGATCTGTGTGGATTTTGAGGTCCTGTTTTCACTATAATACTGCATTGTATTCTTCTGATTCTTAAGTAAGACATAGTCCTGTATTTTAAGATAGGTTTGTCACAAACTAAAATAAACTTTTTGTGATAATCCTAACAATAAATTGAAATTAAGAGGTAGAAGTGAAAATTCCTACTATTTGCCTTCCTTCTCTCCTTACTCAGAGAGAGGAGGGACAAGATGCAGGGATCCCAGGGACGTCAGAGATGCCTGGTTCCTCTGAAACGGCTCTTTTCCTGATGATTGTGATAGATTTCCATCGTGTGGTAGGGAGCAACCAGAAGCCATCAGTAATCTATAGGCAGCATTGACACTGGTAATGTGGAGGAAGCTTTTTGTTACTGCTTAGAAGAGTTTTGATTTATGGGACAGGTTTTGTTTGTGGTACTGTGCTGGGACTGGCTCTTTCTCTCTGATTCCTGACCTGCAAACTGGGATGAAAACCGAAAGAGGGAGCAATGTTTGCCATTGTGTGGGGTATTTTATGCTTGGATTAGTGTTAATTTTCAACTGTTCCACGTTTTTGTTAGGGATGCACTATTTGCCTCTTCTTGCCAGGTCTCTTTCTTCCTGAATAAAGGCTTCTTTAATGAACTAGGTTTTGCAATGTGTAAGGGCAGAGAGACAACATTGTTCACTAAATTAATGGACCTCTGGTTCAGGATAGGTGAAATTGCCAAGCTTTGCAGGCTGTTAATTCAAAGTTTCAAGATCTTTGATTAGAACAGAAAATTTTGAGCTTTCAGTTGTGTTAATTGAAATAATCTGACTCCAAAATACATGTGTTTTGCAGTTGAAATGATAAGCCTGAGCACCTCTTTGCTTAGGCCACTTGGTTTATCTAAAGATCTTACCCATTTTCAGTGTAAGTAGGGTCTTTCATAACTTGAACAACAGCTTAACTTACCTAGTGGATATACAAAAATACATTTTGGAAATCTATAGCAAGGAATGGAGATTTATGGAAGCGGTAATATTCTGCGAATCAGTTCAAATGCCATCAGAGCTAAAAAAAATTAGTGATGCTATTTTTTTAATTTTATGCTTTGCACCTAGTTCTGGTTTACTGCTTCCTCAGAAAACATAGAGAAACCTGCCTTTAAATTCTTATTAATTGCCTATTTCTTGAGATTTCTATATTTTTCTCTTTAATCGTTTAGCAATTATATTTACACTTAGTCTGCTGTGCTGAGTAAACTGCCATATAGGTCAAATCATCAGTGAAGTAAGAAGTAAGGATTTTGAGCTACATGAAAAAAAGAATCCTCCTGGGTTTATTTTGACCTTTCTCAAATCTTACCCCCATGCATTTATTCCAAACTTCCAGAACTGTACCTTTCAAGTGTATCCACCACCTTGGAAAGATTTGATCCCTGGGTTTATTTCCAGCAAATTTTAATGTTTTTATGTAGCTTTCCTTTGGAGAGAAGAACATATTTTTAAGCTTATTTTGGGAGGTTGTTGCACCCATGAAGAAGCTGAATTGGAGGATGTTTAATTACGTCAGCACTATACCTTTTCTCAGCACCATTTTGAACTGAGTCTGAAGCCTTAACCAGAAACTTTTCTTCCTGTGACTCTATTTGGTTGTTCCTTGAACACACGAAATGCAAGTCTAAAATGTCAATATCAGCATCTTTCTCTGGTTCATTTAACCTAATTACCTTAATCATGGGTTAACTGATGTTTCATTATAAATGTTTTCAGTCTCTGTAAGCTTTTTGATTTCTTCTATGGTGTCATATTTGCTGTCCCCCTTGGGAAAGAGGCGATATGCTTCCAGACATATATTCTCTTCTCAAACTGGAATTTTAATCCATCAGAATTCCAGGTTATATATAAACATTTAGTTAATTAACCTAATCTGAAGCATTCATACGATATTACTTTTCACCAGCATGTCATTACCTTGTCTGTACTATGCTGTTATAGCTGTGTGTGTTTTTCATGAGGTTTATTTCTAAAGGCTCCATCAAAATGAAATCTGCTTAGAAAACCAAACAAACGAACAAAAAAAAACAGGAAAAAAAGAAGTTTTAATTACTGTTTTGGAAGGCGTCTGCAAGGTTTTTTAACTTTGATTAATTGACATATCAGTGTTATGGATTTAACTGAAGTGTTTATTAACTAGTTTGTAAACTGTGAATGATTTTAGTCACCTTTCTACAGCCTGAGCCTAATCTGAATGTGTCTCCTGGTTTGATCTGTGGGAATTAGCACACAGGCTACTACAAGTCTCGTGGTTTTTTCCTTAAAAGTTTATTGGACATGACACATCAAATAATCACAATTTCTGAAGAACAAAATTATGTTTATATGATTCTTGGACTAGGAAGACAATAAAATTTAACGTTTTGGTTATGGCCAACTTGTGAAATCTGTCACCTGCTGTTGTAATTTATATGCAGCCATATTTGCAATTCTCTCTCCATAACAGAAAGAGAATTCTCATAACATTAGTACATATGTAGGAAACTAAGAATTTGTTTAAAATAAAGCTGCAAGAACTGGAGAAGCTCACCTGCCAAGGCAAGCACCTTTGCTTTTAGGAACAAACCATACCCCATGTTCTGAGCTCAAATTGCTGGAAAGAACTAAAGTTACTGGAGAAAGCTGTCAGAAAAAGAAATTATATTTTAAATTTCATTTAAAAGAAATATTTTTTTCCTAGACTAGTTTCAGATTTCAAAAAGATTACTTCTACTGGCAAATGCATAGATATTTGCAGTGCTGAGACTTCCTTTCCAGCAAAAGCAAGCTGTTGGTTTCTGTGTACATTTGGCTGGAGGGATGTTTCCCATTCAAGGTGGACTCTCAAGAAAGCAGCTTTCTACTATTTGGTTTTAAACTAATTAGGTCATTAACGTATTAAAACTGAGCTAAAATGTGAGTTTACAACCTCTTTCTGCTCTCTGGGAGTGCACAATGTGGCACCAGGAACTCTTGTTAGCCATGAACTCACTGCTGAGCCCGGTCAGGACACCAGGGTAGAGCAGGATGTGGGGACTGCTCCCAGGGACTTGCCTGAGTCCAGACATGGCTCCACAGCAGCCCTGCAGCAGGATTTGGAGCTGCCCTAACCTCACCTGAGGACAAGGAATGCCAAATCAGTTAGAGAAAGTTGGGCTGGCACTGGCATGAGGATATCTCATTTTTAGATGAGTTCATGTGACTTCAGAGCTTTGAGAACGCCTAAGCTGAAGTGATCTCTAGGGTTTTTTTTCCTCCATCTGTGTCCTTTGATTGTTGCATTGACACAAATCCTCAAAAATTTGACTGTACTATGGAAGTCAGTAGACGGAAAGTTTATATGTTTGTTTATGTTTCTGAACAGTCCAAGATTCAACAAAAGAATAATTTAATCCCATATTATTTATGAAAGAAGTGCTCTGAGGTACAGTAAGATCTTGTTAGGTCAGAAATAATTTATACTGTCTGGAAGAGGCCATTTTTTCTAGTAAAAAAGCAAGAGGATTGGGTGGCTGAATGAATTTTTAGATAGAAGTCTTTTGGGGATCTAACCTTTTGTGGCTAGTTTAAGAAAAAAAACCAAAACGGACAAGGGAACAAAACCAGTCACAGTTCATATGAATTTTTCAGAACTAGATTATATCAAGGTTCAACTTTCACTTGGAATAAAATTGTTTAATTTAGGTTTTACATCTTTTTTTTTCTCATGGGATCTTTTTGGGGTGTCTGCATCAATTTCTTCCTGTGCCTGTGCTTGGCCAGAGCTAGTTTAGGCAATCGGGGCAGGTAATCCAGCTCAACAGAAATTGTGCTACAGCAGCTCCCACTGTAAGATGAAGCAGTGATAAAAGCAGTTTTGATATCCTTAGTATATTGGACTGTAAATTGCACCATAAGCAGCAAAACCGTCCTTTGAGAAGAAACTCAATAACTGCGTCAAGGTATCTCATTCCCTTTAATTAGTCAGGTCACCCAGTTTCTCAAAAGATCGAATGAAAAACAGTAATTTTAGACTTGAAATGCTCAAGATGAGGATTTTATTTTGTTTCTAGCCTTCCTCTAGTCTCTCACTGGGCATCATCTGAAATTTGTGATATACACAAAAATTAAGTTTTAAGCCACTATAAAAATAGATCTGAATCACCCTGTGATTTGAACTGAAAGCTGATGATATGTTTTGTATTTCTCCATCATTATTATCAGGCTTATTATTTAACAAGAACAGGAGAGAAATAATTTTCTTTCTAGCTGCCTAAATATTTACTGTATTAGCCAGACAAATAGTCAGCACACCTCTATGCAACACAAACAGTTTTTTCCCATAAAATGGTATGTTGCCATGTGTACCTGAGCGCAGTACTTCTTTAAAATGTGTATTGTATATTTAGGAAAATATTTCTTTCAATCCTTTTTTCATTTACAATTGGAAGCAAAGTAAACTGCAACATCAAATTTATTTTGTTTCAGGAATGATATTGTTCCTTTATTTTCAAAGTCATCCTCATGCGATCTGGCCATGTTACTGATATTTAATTATAACTTTGAGTATTGAGGGTTTTGAGTAATATTGTACATAAAGATACAATTCATAATCTGTTTAATAAACTTGTACTGTGTGTGCTTATTATGAACTATTAAATCATTGTTACACCCCCTTATAAGAAACTGAGTCATACCAGGGTATTTTTGGTTGACTGAGAGCAATTTCTGTTGTATATTGCCACTATAAATTACAGTATTTACAGTAGATACAATTAATATTTCTGAAAGTTTGGCACAAGATACAACTGAAGTACTAAACTGGCAAAACGAAGGTGCTGATATGTAATTTATATTTGGTCTTATTTTCTCAAAGTAAAAAAATTGGCAGAAGACTAGTACTGCAGTATATAAATGGACTCTATTTCTTTAGATATGTACAGCCATCTTTACCACTTCTAAATCTTTATAGTGGTATTTTAGAAATTTACTTAACTTCTTGAGCATCCTGTTCTTTTCACACCTAAAGTACAAGGACACTTTACAATGTTTTAAGCTTCATAGCTGGTGGATAATGGTACATCAGGCTAAAGCCATTGTTCAAAATGCTGCAGAAACTACAGAAAATAACTGCTACTTACAAGCAGAGGTTTTCTTAGTTTTGACTTCCATTTTTTCAAACATCAGAGACATCCATGTTATCCATTCAAAGCCCATTCACCATAGGAAATGAGAGATACAGCCATCTGTAGTTTGTCTTCAGGAAATAATTCAGTATTGATTTCTTTTAAATCATCACATATGGTATATTTAGTGGGATTTTGCAGAAGAAAACAAAATTTTAGAAGATGTTTATACAGATGTAGAAGCAGTGCTAAAGCTCTTAACTTAGAGTATGTACGTGGCCTTGCTTTTCTTCGTCCTTTTTATGAATTAGAAATTGTTCACCATTAGACCATTTTCAAGTAAATCTAAAATAGACATTTTTTGTTCTGTTTTATTAAAGTTGTCTACCACTTTTGTTCTCCTGATGGTGGGTGGCACTGCCCTGCTGGAGACATTTTGGCCATATAAATAATTGTTTTCTCAAGCCTTTACTGGAATTAATTCTTATAACAAGTTTACGAGGGCTGGCTACACCATGGTACCCACCGGACAAGATAATGACAAAGGACCTTTTTGTGTGCAACCGGGCAGAGTCGTTTCTGTGATGACACAAAAGATCATACACTAACAACTTTTGCTTTTAGCTGAAGAAGTTAGGTTTTCCAGGTAGAACAACAAAATATTAAATAAAATGTAGGCTGCAAGTGATAGGCTAGATGTACAGTGCGTTGATTCAAGAAACTGCATGACCATAAAACCAAAATCCTAGGAACTGCTATATTAAACCTGAAGAATAGCAAGATCCAACATTTTGATGTGAGCCGGTTTGGACAGCTATTCATCATTCATTATTCATTGTAACCTACACTCCTAACTACAACTTGTGCCTCTAAGCATGGAGCAACGTCACCTAAACAAACAGATTTTAAAAAATATTGTTCACAACTCAAGTGAACTTGCACAATGCAAGTACCGCAACAAGAGATGGAGAGCTCAGAGAGCTGTCAGCCATCCTCATTCTCAATTCTGCAAAAGGAAACAGCAGGATGGAGAGGTCCAAGGTTAAGTGTGTGGTGGGCTAAGTGATGAAAGAAAACAATGTTACATTCTTTCTCTGGGATTTCTTAATTAGGTATCCTCTTCCTGCAATATTCATTTCAGCTGTATGTTCTTGAGCAAGTTCTGAATTCCTTGGGCTTTTTCTAAATCGTGAATGATGTTTCCTTCCTACTGAAAATTCATTCACAGAGACTATTTTGCCATATTTACTCAGTTGATCATGCAGTGGAGAAAATATTCTTCTCTTAGCAGAGAACAATGCCATGCCATTCTCTAATTGAGTCATATCATTAAATGCTGTTTGCAAAGCCGATGGTGTCAAAATGCTCCCAAGTAGTTAATTGGTTGTAACAAATGGGACTCGGTTCAGAGTATTTTTCTCAAGATGGGGAGGAAGGTATGACTTAGACATGTGGCAAAGTGACAAAACTCACAGTTAGTGCATCCTGATATGTTTTGTGCCACTTGTATCTTTTCAATATTCAAAATATTCATTTCCGCATGGGTTTCTGTGACTTGCTGTCAGGATCTTTGTCTGTGTGATGTCCAGAAAGCCGTAGGGCTTTACACTTCTTTCACCTCCTCTTCAGCAGAAAGCATGAGGACTCTAAAGATTTAATAAGGCATTAGAGCTGCTGTTTCAATGATATTGGGCTTTATTACTTGGCACTTTCTTCAGGTGAGACAAGATAGAAATAGGGATGGTGTTTGAGGTGAGAAAGCAAAAAAGATGCAGCGTGCTGAGGTCCTGGTGAAATTTACTCCATAGCCCATGCTCTATTGCTGAAGAAGCAGAGACCTTCCTCCTGGGTTGCTGATGAATCTTTGGCATGTCCTGAGACAGAAAGCAGAGAATGCCAAAAAGAAAGAATGAGTACTTGAATGTAAATCAAGAGCTGAAAAAAAAAAAAAAAGAAAAAGACTGTCTTTAATCTTGCATGCTGCTGAGGAAATTAGCAAAATAATATAATTTTTCATAACTTGGAACCTCCTCGATGTGTTTTTTTTTATTGATGCAGTCTCCAAGGGTGATAAAGGTTTTTATTTTTGCTTATGATCTCTCAGCCAGCTAAGGAGAAAAAGCATCATGCTCAGGGCCAGTAGCGCGGTTGGTGTCAGGAGTGATTCAAGGAAAGAAATGAACATAGAGATTGTCAGAAAATGTTTCAGTTGCCCTTTGCAAATGTAATATATTGAAACTAAAGAACTGAAGTTATTTCAGTGGCAAGTTAAGCAGCGCATATTTGTAAAATTGAAAACCCTGGAAGTGTATGAGAGTCTTGTTTTCATGTTAGTTGCCTTTCCCAGTGCCCACATATATGTTAACAAAATAGTGGTATCATGTCTTTCTGCATGCACAAGAATACTTCCTCTACTATTAACTATTTTAGGTCAGTTTCTTCATGTAGTTTAAAACGATGAGCCATTTTATAGTGACCTAAAAAAGTCATATATGTGCATACTCATGTAATCTTTCAAACTGTTTTTTAGGTGGCTTAACTCGTAAGATTCAACCCAAAGCCTAGTACTGTAAATGTGTCAGTGCTTAGTCTCAGTAACTGTTTTACTTATTATGTCATCTTACATTAATGCACTGATCCAGAGGCTTGGTAGTTAAGTAGCTGTTCAGTGTTGTGCTTCATCAATATTTCGCGTGTTATATGAACTATCTCAGTGATTATGTAGTCTCAGAGATTAGGGTCATGCAGTCTTAATGAATTAATTATAAACCTGTGTGAAAATGGTTACAGTTTACTATTGTTCAGTAACAGCAGAATAGGAAAGAAATGTATTTCTCATTTAAAGGCAATTATCAATGGATTGTGTGTGTCATTAGACCGAGTTCTAGAGTCTCCCAGACAGAGTTGTCTGTTCTGACAGGAAGCAGAAAGGTGTGAGTCTTGCTTGGGTTTTGCACATTTCTGCCCTTTTTAATTAAATGGCTTAAAACCCCTTGTGATGACAAGTGTTAACTTCCTTCGGCTTTACACTGTGTTGTGTCATCTAGAGAAAACCAGAAACAGTTTTGTCCAAGGGAAAGCCGGTGAGAAGTGACAAGTTGTACTGGCCTGCAGGAACTCATCATGTTAACTCCCTGGTGGAGAAACTGTGTGTCACTGTATTATGCGTAATGAGTTCAGACTGGAGGGAACAGAGCTTGTTTTTAATGTGTTTTAGTTTGCAAAATATTACTGCGGCTTTCAATTTCTTCTGTGACTGGTAAAGTCATTAAATTTAGAAGTGACTGGGTTTTTTTTCAGTTCACAGTTTTAAACAAATTCAATTAAGAGAAAGATCAAGGGATAAATCACTAATATCTAGTCAAAACAAATAACAAAATAATAAGATAATAGGATCTGTGCAACAGGGTATTGAAAAAATGAAAGGGATTAGCTGTTTTCATGTCCAATTTCATATGTATGTTTGTGAACCAACACGTACTTTATACATAGCAGATATGGTGTTTCATAGTATGTAATGAAGTTATCTTATTGGAAACCTTGCTTCTAAATATATTTATATATTTAGATGTATAGACAGATATGTAAAACCTTTGAAGAGCAGAGAGCATCCTGTGGATGAGACACTTAGAAATTCAGGCAGAAAAGGAAACTTTTCTGGTTTCAGCTATGTTGCCCAACAATCTCTGAATATCTCAATTACTGTAACTGTAAAATGGAAGTGTCAGTTCATGTTTACTTTACCTTGTCTGCTTGGATTTTATTAAACTTCAAGATAATAAAAGCCTTTCCTTACTTCATCAGTGATGTCTACAAGTAATCATGAGCTCAGTTACTTGAAATGTTTCTGCTGTGTAGTAATCATAACCCAAGTCTATCAATATTTAAAATCTCTTCAGTGTCTGTGCTCTTTAACAGAGGACTCAGGAGGCAGAAGTGCTGCACTACCACGCTTTCCTTTGTCCTTGCGAGGAATTTTCCTTGTCAGGATTTACTAAACATTCAGCAACACTCTCAATGCTAGTGTTTGTGTGACCTGTGAAAGATGGTACCACTGAAGCTTCCAAAGCACCATAGTGATTTTAAGTGGTATGTAAATGATTCCAAATTGGTTTAAAAACAGGGATGTGAAAGTTTATGAAATAAACAGAATTAAGTGCATAGTTCTTAGATTAGAAAAGAATTTATGAAATTAACCTGGAAGGGCAGTTCTGGCACCACTGGAAGTTACCCTTCAGGTCACGGAGAACTTCCCTCACCCAAATGTGTTCTACTTTGATGCATCACACATAATGTAACTGAATACTTGCCTAGGAAGGCAAAAAGTTTATACATAAACATCTTGCAGACCTTTGTGGGGACAGGTTGCTAAACCTCTCCCAGAAAAGGAAATCAGATCTAGAAAGACTGACAAAGCTACCCTGTAAATATTCAAGATTTCTTTATTTTAAACTTTTTGTGTGGGTGGTTTCCTACCACTGAGGACACTTCTAAGGAATGATGTTAACCTTAAAGACTTCAGTCCAGTAGGTTTTGCTTTCTATTTCCTACAGTTTTATCCAATTAAACACTATTTTTAATATATTAAAAGTTAAGAAGCAATGACATCAATATGGCTTGCATTTTTATGCATTTTATAGTAGCTCCATCATTCAAATAGATGGCTTTAATGCTTTATTTCCACACAGATTTCCTGATTTACATGTGGGCTAGAAGTACTGTGATAATTTTTAAAAGACTTTCCGTGGAAAAATTTGTCTAATTTACAGCGTCAAAGGGAAGTACCAAATCCTTTAACTGTGTTTGATCACAAAGAAATAAGCTGCATCTACAAAAAGAATACTTCCAACATTTCTAATTAAGTAGCTTAGGAGAAAATATGCAGCCATTTTGCTAGTACCACACTTCTTACATAAATGGCACTTCAGATCAGCTGCACGCTTAGTCACACGAGTCTGTGAATAATTCATCAGAAGAGACGCATCACCCTCATCAGGAAGAAAAGCTTTGCAATGTAAGTGACGTTATCAATGCTTATTTTCTTTCCAAAGCCTCAGGGAAGAGGTGAGCTACTGAAAAATACTAGTGTGCCACAAGGAAGGTTCTGGAATTTGTATGACAAAGCACAAATTTCTTGTGCAAACAAGACAGTTATTGTAAACTGAGCGTTTGTACCACTGCACATGTAATGTCACTTATTTGCTAAATCAAGAACTTTTGAAGATCCGTGTCTACTTTTTCCACACATCTGTAACGTATATCTTTATCAACTATTTCCTCTGTATAAGGGTTGTGTAATATCACGGGGAAATGCTGTTCAGTTCACAGTTTGTCAAACTGGCATTGAAGCCGTCTATTAATTTTGTTTTAATTGATGTATCATTGCCAGTTTGGGAACTATACCTTCAAGATCAATATTTATTGTACCACTGCACAACAAATATATATAAATAAACAAATATTGTCCGGAAAAAGTATACTTACTTTTGAAATGTGCCAGTAGTAATGAGTGAGAAAAACTGTTGTGCTGATCGTGAGAAATTAGAATTACAGTGATATTAAGCAAGCTTGAAAACTTGGCATCTATGCACTGTGCTCCAATACCACTCTTATTTCTTGAAGAAACCGTATTTTGAATATCACATTCAAAAAGTCATACAAATTTTAAAAAATACTTAGACATATTCTTGGATGAAAATGGAGTGTGACAGAAAATGGCCTTGTGGTGTGCCTGTTCCTTACGAGTACTGTTGCTAAAATATTTGGTGCAATGGAGGACTAACAGGGCTAATGCAGTCTGTATTTACACGACCACTGCCAAGAAAATATTTTGAGGGGGTGGGACAAATTTATCAAACTACAGGAGTGTGAACAATTTCAACTTTTGAAGACGTGCATCACCTGGCATGAATGAAATCACCTGGTGTAAGAAAAGCACTAGGAGAAAACAAATGAAAACAAGCAGTTTCTAGCAGTGAATACCCATAGGCACACCCTAGTGGGCAGCTGGGTGGGCCCCGTGCAGGACATCGTGCACCAAAGAGTTATCTGAGCATTGCAAAGGGTCGTGGAGACACACAGTATTGAACAGTATGTACAGAGAGAAATTCCATGGAGTTTATTTTTGTCATCACTGGTCAGTGTGTGTCTGCAGAGCTTTGCAGATGTGTAATGGCAGAATGCCGTTTCTGGTTGCTGCACAGTTTTAATCGGGCAGTTGTTAAAATGTACTGGAAGTGTAGCAGAATTATTCATCTGAGGTTACTGCAAGCAAATGAGCATTTATATCACTCCAGAGATGATCAATCACTGAAGTCATCTGGTGAATTTGTGTACACCGCCAGAAAAACCACTTGGTTCTTCATGCCCTTACAAAAAGCACTGCGTACATCCATCCCGATGCATGAAGGTATTACATATTTTTGCAGGAAACTCCTTTTCTGACTACCCTGTGAAGGACCTTGCTCTTAGACTAAGAGCTCCTCCACAAAATTTGACCCATTTTTAGCTTACAGGGTTTTTGTAATGTCACTTTGTTTTTGGGCCTTTTAGTATTAGGCCATTATGAATCCCTTTACATATTATTTACAAGTTATAATGAGCAGGGATTATTTCCCGTTGTATTTCTTGTCTCTATCCAGGTCACCCTAACAAATTATGTTTGTAGGATTTATTAATTTAGTTCAACCATTTAAAACTTGTATCAAGTCAACATTACTTTTTTCTAATGTGGGTGGGGATCAGTCTCCCAAAGAAATTCTGCAGGTCAGGGAAGAATAGTTTGGCCTATAGAAACCTTCATCAGAGCACTCTAGAATGTTCTATAGACCCTGAATTACTTGACCCTTATAGCATGTCATGTGGCAAGTTTTACTCTTTACCTACGATAAGTAGATTTTTTTCCAAATCATTCTCCAACTGGCTCTAATGAAATTGAATTTTCCAGTGCTTTATGTGCGTGTGCAGAGCTAAGCTGCACCTGGGCTGAGAGAAGCATGAAGGGAAATCTAAATGGCAAAATGCAAATTGCATTTGTGCTGTTTTCTGAGTCTGTTTCCTCAGTCATCTGAGGTCTACAGATAAAACTGCATTTTAGTACATTACGATTTTTATGCTTAGTTCACACAGTTTGTAGTCTTTCATTTCAAGAGAAGTAAATGTAACTCTTCAAAGGCTCTTTAGAGACCTCTTTGATGTGTGTCATTTATATCCATTTTGGGCCGTGTCTGGTACCATCGCTGAGATTTTACAGGAGCTTAACCCAGAGTTTGGAAGCAGGCATTGAAGGAAATCTCACATGATCGTGAAAGTTATAGTGGCCAGTTCTAAGTACTTTTCTTAGAGTTTTTAGTAGGTTTTTCTGCTCAGGTGACTTGAAATACATGATTGTATAAAATCACGTAGGCCAGGCACATGAAAATGTTTACATTTTTGTCATCACACTTCAAAATCATCTGGATAGCCAATGGGAAGCAAATAATGAGGGTGGTTTCCCCAGATTTCCCTCTGATATATGAAGAGTAAAAGGAGAAATAAGGGACAGCAGAAAATGACTTATACATAAAAACTTCCACATGGATCAAAAAGAGAAAAGAGGAAATGGTGAAAAACAGGGAGAACGGTTTCACCCTTTGCTGCTTATCTCTGTAGAGGTGTTCAAGGGTTTCCCTAGAAACTTGATCATAGCCTGAATTTGGGGGAAAATAAATTTCTTCCATTTCTCTTTAACTGCTATTAATGCCACGTGAAAATTGATGTGGGGTTGCTGTTTTGCATAACTAGGCCAGGTACTTCCACAAAAAACAATTAGTGAGGCAAATTAATCTATTGAGCTTCATGGTGGAATTATGCATATAGGTTATTTTTACATGTCACTGGAACAATTTTGGTCATAAAACAAACCTCAGTGGCATCAGGAGTTAAAATATTCCTTTCAGCAGGTGATGTAGTTACATTGTATTGGATAAAGAGATTTCTTTAAATATATATCTACAATTTCTGCTCTGTGCAAAATAATGATACTTTAAAGGAACACTTCTCTCGTCATTTTTTTGTCCTGCAATGTGTAATATTAGCTTTTGTTAAAAAAATGTGCATGTATTATGGTACTTTGCCATCTAATGACTAATACCTAGAAAGGGATTAAAATTAATTAAAAATAGGCTGCTATGTGAAACGATATAAATAGCAAATGTGTTGTTTATAGCTAGTGTATAGTTTTTTGGGGGTTTTTTTGAGGACAGTTCCATGTATCCGTAATTAGTTCAGATATTTTATCTTGAAGAAGCTGATAGTTACTTTGGCAATATCACCTCTAGGTACTGTAAAGGTATGAAAGATTTTTTTAAATTAAATTCCTAAGTATGGGCTAACCTTAAAAGTGTGCCTGACTTCCGTAAGAATGTTAGTCAGCAATTAAAGGTGTTCATTATGGATGGACATTTTGTTCAGCTGTAACCTGCAAAACAGCTCCTGCAGAATGTGCCCAGTTGAAGAGTACCTTCTCAACCTAATTTTAGAGAGTGAGTTCGTGTTTATCTACGCGTGCCCAGGAGTAAAATATGGGACTGAGTGTATCTCAAGGGAAAGGCAGATATTCCTTCATGTTAGAGAGCAGGCAAGTTCAGTTCTAGAGAAGAATATGGACACTGCAGAGCTAAGAAGGTGGGCATGACACTCTCAATCTCTATTTAAAGGACTTCATACCATTTTTGCAGTAATTGATCATAGAAATTGGTGCAAAAAAAAAAAAATCGGCAAGGAGCAGAATATGGGATTCCCTGTTCTGAAACGAGAGACAGGAAGTGAGTCGCATCACTGGGTATAGATACACAAATAACGTGTGTGTCTAGCGGGGCAGATGGGATGAGCAGGGCTGCTGCCACAGCTCTCAACCTGTGCCAGAGCCTGGGAGCTTGGCAGGGCAGTGCTCTCCAAAAGCCCGTTCTTGGGCTTTAATTCGTGCCCACCCCAAGGTGCTGCTCAGATTTTGTTCCGTCAGCTGTTGGAAGCTGTCCACCACACGGCATCACTTACTCAGTTAGGCACAGACACGTGTAAAACGTAGCTCTGTTTGTGGTTGGGTCCAGAATTTTAGAACTCCAAATTTTGGTAATTCAGTTCCGTGTAATAATGGCAGATTGAAAATTTCAGCCAATTTTTTGTTATTGATTTTTCCCTTTATTTTTTATTTCACTTTTTAAAAAAAATCTCCTGCCTACACTAAAAATTAAACAGGTGCTATTATTTCTATACATATAATACGGTTAATAAGAATAGATTTGTGCTTAGAAGTATATGCTTTGAAAAATTTGTCTGTTGAAAGATAATATATTAATGGAAAAATACTGAATACATGAAAAAAGAGGTTTTGTGAGATTATGCCTAAAATGTCAACAGTGTTCTCATTATCAATTTAATATTCAAGAGTTATATCTAATAATTTACTTTTATTGTGGCGATTGGCTACAAAAATTTCCTTTACCCTTTCAGGATGTCTGTTATTTTTCTTCCATTGTAAGCATTTTTATGATTCTTATATTTTTCTACTCTTCTTTATGAATATTTTTTTAAAAAAGTAGCTCACAATATGCGCATTTTGGTAATATTCATATTGTAGCTGATAAGGATATTCTGATTTTAATTCTTTTCTGTGTCAGTGGAAGTATTGCAATGAAGGTTTAATCTGTGCTCTTAGTTGGGCATCTCCAAAGTCTGTATAAAGGATTTCTGATTTCCATGAAATGAATCAAGGTTAGTACCTCGTAGTCTCACTGAAAGAAGAAATGTACGATATTTCATACTGTTGTTTCCTGAGTAATATTGGCAGAAAACCTTTGGCTCCAGCAGGCTGGTGGCTCGAATGCTAAATTGAGGGCATTGTTCTCATTAAAATTATTTTAATTATACCTTTCATTAGCAATATAATGAACAAATATAAATTAAAATAATAAAGTAGTGTTCAGTGTTGCACTAAACAAGAAGGGAGCTGCCAGATGTTAGTGAACACAGCTTGTCGAATTACTGGAAAATATAAAACACTGTGGGGATGGGGGCTGCCCTTTGCCTGCCCTCAAACAGGGTAACTCAGAACATCCACAAAATTACCTCTGTGCAAAAGGTCTGTCTGACTCAGCACTCCTGACACTTGCCAATGTGATAATAGTATTTGCTTAAGTTGTTCATAGGAGAAACCTTTTAAATAAATGGATAGCAAAAAATAAAAAAGCATAAATTACACTCCATTGAATTTTTGCAAATGTCAACAAATTAAAAACATTTTAGGAACATTTAATAAGGAATGCATTAACTGAAAAAATATCTGATATTGAAACTCCCCTTTAAATGTGTGTATCTGTGGTTGATATTGTACAGTTACACTGTCAATATCTCAAAGATCTGAAATGCACAGTTAAAATATTCTCTTAATATGCGTTGATTTTAAATGTAAAAGCTTAAGTGCACACAAGAAGAATTTCTAGGAGATCTGTTTCATGTTTTATTAAAACAGACTTCAGTATGCTTCCCATTACCTGAGAACTTGACTTCTGTTCACTCTGCATATTTCTAAAAGAAATAATTTATTTTATCTTTAAGTTCACTTCTTTAACTCACCCCATCACAACTGAACATACTTTTTTCTTTTCCTGGTTTTATATCCCCCTGTACATAGCAAAAGAGCTGTAATCTGAGATTATATCACGTGTTAAAATCCATAGACAGGAAATCCTTGGTAGTGAATAAGATTAACGAACACAATAACCTGGATATGATGTGGGATTAGCAGGGCAATCTATTTTTAAGCACTAGAGCTCTGCTATCATTCCTTTCCTTGAAAACATACCAGAAATTGCTTCTTATTTTGAAACAGTCTAAGCCTTGAGAAATTAAAAAAAAAAAAGGAGATGGAGGAAAGAAATTCTTTTTCTTTGGGCTACAGCTAATTTGAACTCTTGAAGTTTCCATAAATACTGTTTCCTTAAAAAAAGACTGATTGATGAGTTCTAACATCCTTCAGAGAGTTAGGACCTTGTTTTATAACCTTTGCTAGTGAATTTATTCCCTAGTTTAAATCTAAAAAGTCCAGCTGCTTCCACTGTGGAATTCTTAACGACTGAAATATTGGATTGATTTAGTAATGATAAATAGGACGGCATTTGTAGCATTAGGGGAAAATTAATTTACCAATCTATAGCAGTAGGCCTCAATCCCACAATTCAAATTCATGGAGACCATTTATGTGAAAGTCAATGCCAGCATTTTACATCATTAAAATGAACAATATGATCCATGGGATGCCAATATAACAGCTCTTCAGGACCTGAAAAATTTACTGAGAGACTTTCCATTTACTCCATTGTTGAAAATCCATGGAAAACATCCTCATAAAGCTCCTAAATATATTTGTTTTACAGAGAGGGTGCAGGTGTGTGGGTTCATGGTCTAGTGTTTCTGTTAAGTTGCTTAGTATAAATAAACTAGATTTTATTCTAATAATTTAAACTAGGCCGAGATTATTCATTTATTGTGACGTTAGTGACAGATGTCACTTGATATCCTGCTTATTAACTAAAATGTGATAGGAAATAAATAACACACTTTGAATTTTTCATCATAACAAGATTGTTGTGTATATCTGAAAAAAATGGATTTTTTTATTAATTCATTATGGTTACAGGATGCTTTGGAGGATTGTATTAGACAAACTGTTTTTCCAAATAGAAATGATTTAAGTGAAGTCCTTGAAAGCAGTGACACAATTTCATTAATTTTATGAGCACTGGTTTCACTGAGCATTCATTTTTTACCAATTTCTAGATCTGTTGAGAGAGCTTTTTTCCTTGGAACTGGGACCAGGGAATGTGATCAGCATAATCTCCCAGCACATTTGATTGTGGTCATAGGAACAAAGCTGAAGACTTAAGGCAAGAATACATCCACACATATTTCACGTATAAATACACTCATTCTGCTATCAAAACAGTGTCTCTCCTAGAGGAGGCCTGTCTGAATCTCTCCATTTATTATCACTGTTACTGTTGCACATGGAAAAAAATTACCTTTTAGTTGTTGCCACTTTTGAAATGGAATAACATCTGTAGACAAGTTTTGTGTGGCACACATCATATGCAGGCAGCTGCACTGAAACATGGTCATGCACATCTCTTAGTTCAAGAGCTTCTAAGTGGTGTATTATTTACAGCTGCATAGACTTGAAAAGTCATAGAGTTAAAAGATCAGCTATTTATTATCATGCTGTAATTGCTGATATTTTCTTGTGATGTCTTCCTCTATTGATGATAATCCCACATTTTATATTAAGAATTTTGTCTTCCCTTTCCAGCTCCTCTTCTCTCCCTTAAAACACAAAGCATGCTACAGTAAAATTAGTTGTCAAGGCATCTGTTATAGGCATTTCTGATTAAAAAAAGGAAGCATATATCATCCAGGACAAACAAAATCTTGATATAATAGATGCAATTTTGCAAGTAATTAATTCAGGCATCTTTTCCCTTGGAGAAGCAGAAGTATGTCTCAATTATGTATCAAAGGACTATATCTATAAAAAATACTTTCCTAAATCTAGTGTATGTGCTTTATATCAGTAGATAATGACTAAGTTTGAGGCAAGGTTATAGGTATAATGCTGTCCACATAAAATAGGAATTCATCAGGTTGATGCTTTAAGAATTTGACATAGCTTCAGAAACAAGACTATTTTTTCCCGAATAAACTATTGATTTGGTATTATGTATTATGGTCACTGATTGTATAAGAAATCATTAGGATCTTCTTTCAGTATTACACTCCAAGAGTTAGTAAGTTGTCTTAGCAAGAGCCTTCTGGAGATTCTGTATGAAATAACAAAGAAAATTTTAAAATTGCAGCAAATATATCTGCAAGCTGTAGATGCTCAAAAGCTTAAATTCTTGCTGCTAGAATTATACAGACCGAAAATATGAAACTGATGTTGTGGTTTGTGCTGCTGATCACAAAAATCTTGCCGTGTATGTATTGGACTTTGAGCTAATGTAGAGTTCCTTTTTGAGCAACCCAATTTCTAACTAATGATTTTTTTAACTGATGATTTGATGAAATTAACAAAGAGACAAGTTTGAAAGTAAGGTTGTTGCAAAATGCCTGTGTTTATTGGAAGGCTGTAAGCCAATCTTCTCACTGTCAGAGGTTTAGGAAAGAAAGCCACAACTAACAAAGCCAAGCCCTTCCCAAACCCATTAATGTTAAACTTAGCAAGCATTACAGCTAGATTTAAGTTTAGCTGCAAAGCATAAGCTGGTTATTTCTGACCTATGCTAGCCAATGTGAAATAAACACTCCAGAAGTTGCATGCAAGCTAGGAATCAATCAGAATTTTAATTAGTGCTGATAACTGTATTCATATGAGCAGTTTCCATAACTTGTTCTCAGAAGGACAATTCCTGCACTGGTTTTTCAAATCCATTTGTAATCGTGTTGCCCAAGCCACACTGCTTATTTTAGCCTTCATGTTGCATTTTCTGGGCCTGAAGGATCACATTACTATTATCTTATGAACACTGCAGGCATTTCACCATGTAGAAAAAGAGAAAATTGGACTGAAGTAATCCAAATTGAACATTTTGCAGGCTGAAGGGCAGATTAGCAGTGGAAAATTAAAGACTCAGTAATTATTTAGGGAAATCCATCAGAGTCACAGAACTTGTTGATACCTGGCCCAGATTTATCTCACAAATTTGAATGAAAACAGCACAGCTAATAAGCAGCCTTCAGTGGTATTCAATGCTGAGACAATATGGCTGATGGTCAGAAGTGTTGTGTCCTTGCTTCTCCCAGCATTTACTGTATGGAGTTGGTAAAGTCATTTAGTATTTCTGAATCTGTCTTTCCTTATGAGACAAGGGATGCTGGTTTATCTTGGTAAAATTCAATGAAGTCTCTTGACAAAATAGCCCAAGCTTTGTGCTGAATAATGCTTACTGTTCAGCTCTTCTGTGATGCTTCAGAAGTATTGTAAGGAGAGCTGGAAAACTGAGTTGGCATGGAAGTGGGTGTGGGTGTAAAAGGTACAGCATCAGGTGGATTTCCGTTTGAAGAACAAAGCGAGGGCTTGAAATATTCAGTAAGAAAACTGAGATTCAAGGCAGAATTGCAGGTTCTTTGTAAACATGAAGAAAAACATGGCAGAGAACACAAATAAGTAGTACTGCAGGTGATTTCTTTTTTATGGGGGATATTTCTAATATTCTTATTGTGGACATGCACACACTGTAAGGCAGAGAATACTAGAGGAATGTAGTCTACGTTTACCATATGGAATCTGATTGTTCTTCTGTGTTTCTATCAAAAATAATAAGCGTTTTCATACTAAAACTGCTGCTGTCAAGCATCTTAATTATGAGAATTTTATTGAGTTGAGGTTGCAGTTATTAAGTCAACTGTAATTAAATTAAAAGCGCAATCGCTTTTAAAGATTTTTGCCTTGAGAATGCCTGAGTCTGTATTCGTGTTTCTATCAATACTGATATATGCTTGTTTTAAATACATCAACTTCTTTAAATTTAGGGACCTTTTCTGCCTCAAAGAGATCATCTTTGATATTATTTTTACTGATTTTTCTGACTTCTTGTGACCAGGAATCCAAATTAATGAAAACTGTGAATCGGGGAAAACAGATTAGAACTAACAAGGAAATTGATTAAATATACAATATGGTGCATCTGTCATTAAACAATGGCATTATTTACATTTTTAAGCAAGTTTTGTAAAGCAGATTTATTGTTTTATTCATGTCTTAAGTCAGGTTTTTTGCTGTTGTCATTATAAGATGGATACTCATAATTGTTTTATTTCTGCACTGAGGTACAAGGAGATAGTGTCAACTTTTATAGTGACGGTGTTTTACATCCTTGCCCTATAAATTGAAGAGCTGGACAGACTGTGGGTGATCTTGAGAGAAGAATATTCATGAGCCTGTAGCTTTGAAATTTTTAAAATCCCATCTAAACTTTTCTCTGTTTTATCCTTAACAAAGAACTTTATGGAAAAGCTATGCAGGAATAGCAATAAAGAATACATTGCAGTGCATGACATTCCATTTCCTTGGAGCTGGGGAGATTAATGAACTTGCCTGTAGGTTGGTGCTACCTCTGGTGTTACAGAAATAAAGTGCACATAACTGTAATGCAGACTCTCTTGCTTGGTCAAAGGCAGCCTTCCTTTCAAATAGGTTCTTTTGGATAATTTTTCTTTCTAGTTTTTAGTGTTATTAGCATGCCAGCATTTTAAGGATGTTAAAGAGTAATTGATTCTAACCACAAAATGTAAAATTAATTTCGTTAATATAAAGATTAATCTCTGTACGTTCAAAATCGGGCATCTAAGGTTAGGTACTTAAAATTTAGATACATAAATGTGTGATCTGATTTTGAATGTAACTCTTGAAAAGAAATTAACATTTAAAATTAACCACCTCTGGAAATGGCATATTATAGCTATGGTATGGAACTCTAACAACTATGGGAAAGGAAGGTGTTGCTTCAAGCATTTAGAAATTAATTGAAACAAGATCCAGCTCTAGTGGGGATCAGGTTCAAGGAAATATTTCCAAAATCAAGTTATAATTAGACATTAAATTTCCACAATCCTCATGTGTGATATTTTCAGTGTTTTGTCCCACTCTCATAAATTTTATTATCATTTTTTTTCTCATTCAGGGAATTTGCTTCTCTTAACATTTTATAGTGTATGAACAAGATTTCCAGGCAGGCTTCTCGGGTCACGTTGTTCCTGAGCAATGTTCTTTTCATGGCTTTTTGTAAACTATTCGTGTTGATTTCACGTGCAGGCCCTTAGGGGAACCTCTATCTCTTGAGGAAATTAAAAACATTTTAAATGTCATTTTTAGTGTGCAGTTGGGAAAATACTACTCAAACACATACAAAAGTTTAAAAACTTAGCTCCCTCAGACATGTAACTTCTGCTCAATTCAGTTCAAAACAAAGCTCAGAGTGTCCTGGGTGGTAAGCAAGGTGTGCAGTCAGGTGTTCTCTGGGGTTTTAAACAGAAGGAATTTTTCTTTTCATATTTTCATGACATGTTGAGGTTTTTTCCAAGAGATGGGAATTTACTTTTCACCAAACAAACCTTTATTTGACTAAAATTCAACACGCCCACAACAGCTGGGAACATGATTTCCCCATTTAATGTGTTTTTAAAATAAATCAGCAAAATATTTAGACTTCTCAGGTTTTGGTATTTTTCATTTTCATCCTGGCTCTGTACATATCAGGATCTTCCAGATATAGAAATGTTCATGTTTCCGTATTTGAAATTAAGAAGGAAAAAGTTAAGAGAAAGCAATGGTTATGTTGGATGGTGTGTGTGAGAAGTCAGTGAGTTTATTTGAAATATTAATAGTACAATTTTAAAAAATTGGAGCAGATTAAATGGAATGTGTTGAATATCTCTGCTCATATCTTGCACCCAGTGCTTCAAAAGTGGAAATAGTAAATATCTTGCTTTTAATTTCAAGAATACTATTTTAGAAAAGAAAACTACATACAGGTAAAAGTATTGGATAGCAATTTATCTCCTACTTGATAGCAAAACCTTATCCCAATGTATCTCACCAGTAAGGAAGGAGTATATAAAGAAAAAAAAGTGCACAGAAACAGATGTAGGGGCTCAGACTATCCAAGGATGCCTGGGGAAGAGTTCAACATTGCTGTAATATCCTCTTGGAGGAGGAAGCAAGAAGAAAGCACCCAGAATAATATTACAAACACCATAACTTTCACTTCATTCTGTTGCTTAAAAGTGGAGGGCATCCCTGCGTCAGAGCAACCAGCGAGGAGAACAAACATCAGACGGCCTTTCGCAGCTTTGTCTGGGATGTTCCTCTCCCTTTTTTGTGAAACTCTCCTGGAGAAGTATGAGCTGCAATAAGCAGCAGGCTACAGCTCATGCAAATTATCAGTGCTGCATCAGTTACAGATATAAAATAAGCCTTAAAGTACATGTAGCTAACTATTTTGTTGACTCTTCAGCTACAAAATAGATGGCAATGAATTTATTCCTAGCACACAAATGCTTTCTGCCTTGAAGTATTCTTATCACAAAGCTTCAGGTTTATCATTTTTCCACCCTATTGCACATTCTAGGAACCAGATATGCCTAAAAAAAGTTCAGCTTTCATCCTTCCATGAGTTAATTAAGCTAAAGCAAAAGAGAAGCATTATTGAGGTATGGGAATGAGTTTGTTGTCTTTTTTCCATGAAATCAGGCACATCATTACAGAGCCAAGTGCCAAGATGTTAATTTCCTTGCTCCACAAGGATTTACAGGCACTGCCAAACTGTCTGTTCTTATCAAACTTTACTTGGTTGCAAATGAACAAAAGATTTTAGATCAAATATCACTGTTTAAAGCAATTTGATTAATTACTAGACACGGATTAGATAATGGAATAAAACTCATGCTCTAAAGCATGGAAAAATAGCTTGTAAAATTACTGAGGAACGTGACAAAAAAATTCTTCAAATTTCCTACCCCTCAGAATTTCTATTGCTTGCTAATACTGTAAGGTGCAAAATGAAAACACAGAAACCTGAGAAAAGCTAATTATAAGAGCTATCGTTATTCCTGCCTATGAAAAAAGCACAGCCCTCTCGGTACGTGTTTCTTGGCACAGCATTCAACCAGGGGATGTGCCGAGGAGCCCTGGACAACGTGAGATTTCCACAGCGAGAAATCCACAGTCAGTCCCAGAACTAAACATCACGAGATGTTTGAGAGACAGAGCTCAGCCTGGCTGAGTCAGACCGAGCTTTCCCTGGCACCAGTTTTGTGCTGGGGACACAGGTGAGGGGAGGTGCCTACCTTGGGCAGGTGAGGGGAGGCGATTTCCCCTCACTTTGCTGAGCACGGTCTGCGAGATACGTTTGAAATCAGATGTGTGTGTGTAGGGGTAACAGGACTTATAATCAGTATTGAAGCAGAGGGATCTTGGTTTTTTAGAGTTGTGTTCATTCTCGCCTCTTTGCATGTTTCTGAGGCAGCAGGTAGGTTTTGGGAGGACAGGCCGTTCTCTCCATCAGAGTCTGCCCAGGGTAAAATGCGCTGAGCGCCTGCCAGGCAGCACTGTGCGCTGTGTGGGCAGTCGGCATCGGCCTGTGGGGTAAAGCCACGGCACAGCTCCCTCTGTCCCACCTCTTCATCTCTCCTGCTCTCTGTAACTCTGGGTTTGGAAAAAAGCTTTATTTCACCATGTGCCAGCCCTGGGAAGTGCCTGCTGGCTGCTGCCTTCACAGGTTTCACACACAAATTACACACACAAACCTCTGCTTGAAATGAAGTTTTGCCTTTGATTAGTCTCCCAGGCGAAGAATTTTGGAGGCTGGAATATTTAGTGTTTGGTAGTTTGTTGCTGAAATGCACTCACAGCAACTCTGAAGAGTAGGGTAGTGTGGGGTCTGGGCTGTGGGGTGGAAATATTAAACCAACTGCACCCAGCTTGCCAAATCAGAAGATATGGGAAAATCCTGAAGTCAGGGTACTTAAAATTTCATAAGGGTAGTGAGATTAGGCACTACCTGTAAATTATATGGAGCACCTGAAATCCTATGAAGGGATGATGCTGCCTGTTTGTCTTTTTTCCCCTCTAGAGCAATCTCTGAAGGAGGATGTCACCCAACACCACTGCAAACCCTCCAGCAGCTAAATTGAAGTGCTAGGACTTGAAGTGTCCTGCAGCTAAAGGGAGAGGAGAATCAAAGGCCGTGTCTCAGTAGTTTCGAGGGAGTGTCTATCCCAACACAGGAGGCCTACAAAAAGGTAGGTTGTGATGCATGAGTCCTTCTTACTTTCCTTTTATCATTCTTGATATGGCAATGTATATTTTTACATAACTTTGGTGGATATTCCTCTTCTAGAACTGTGGCTCTACAGATACTGGAGGGGAAATCTCCCTCTTGTAGTTTGGCCGAGAAATTTGGTTTTAAATCTCTAAGCAAAGCATATACTGGAAAATATGCTTTTTCTGTACGATTGTTTGTAAATAGCTGGATAAGAAATTAGCCTGACTTTCCTGTGTGGCAGTTGAAACCATTGTATACTGTCTGAAGGAATATGCCCCAACGAGAAGGAGTTTGCTGTATAACACCAGGCAAAAATCTTGGCTTTAAAGAAGCAGCTTCTTTTGGTTGGCAGAAAGAGGTCTTTCACTACTGCTGGTATGAATTATGTTAATGGAAAACAGCTGAGTCTAACAGCAGTAGTTTGTTGCCATAGGTATGACTTTTCTCCAGAATCTTCCTGCTAGGCTTCATACTGCTTCTAATTCTTCCACTCTGTTTTGTGCCTTTTGTTGCAAAAGCTCACATACTCTTTTCTCAATAGTTTGATGCAATCTTGTGCTGCACGCCTAAATGATAAGACCAATTTATTTTCTAAGGCAGGGAAATAACTGACTGAAAATATTTGCTAGATTATCCCATAATGTTGATAAAAGGGGTGAGAAGTCTTTGAGGAATCTTTGTAGTAGTTTCTCCTGCTAAAGGAAATAATGTGGAAATGTACTTCTTCTGGGATGTAAAAAGGAGAAGGAAGTACCAAGATTTGCTCTTATGATGTTGATGCTTTGTACAACTCATTCTCTGTGCTGCAAGACGCTGACCAGGGAAAGTCACATTTCATTGGAAATTTGATGTTTTCCAGAGCTGATACAGTGTGAGGAGGTTTGGCCTCTTTTCCTTCTGTGTCTACACTGACTGAACATGCTCTGTCTAGAAACTGTAAAATCAGTATTTTACTGATTTTTTTTTTCATTTGACTTGCTAATTAGGGGGTTTGAAAACACTTTTAAGTATTCCTTTTGGTTTGGGATAGAGTCCACTACCGCCTGTTATCTGAAGCCAGTGGAAGTAAAGCAGCAGAGGGTTTGTCTGTTTATGGTTTAGAAGCAAGAATGGACCTAGTGTGAAAGCTTTTCCCTTTGATTTGGAGTGAAAGAGATACAGTGCTCTTCATGCTAGTCTGAGAAATAATGTGAAGTCATGCTGCTCCTGCTTAAAAGAGCATGGGATATTCTGTTCTCTTTTTTATATTTGAGGACTGCAATACTGTAGTAATTATTTTTCTAATGCCAGATAGTGCATTAAGAATAACCTGCCTTTGACATTCAATGATTTATAAATAAGTAGTTAGACTGTAATGATGAAAACCCAAAGAACCTAACCTTTTCCAAATGGATACTAATATTTATTTAGGGTGACTTCCTAGCCAAGAGTTTCCTACCTAATTAGTTAGGTTAAAAAATTAGTGCCCTACCAGTCAATTAGCAATTTTGAGGCACTGGTAAGCAGTCAGTTAGTGTTGTACTGCTTCTAGTCTATATTAGGTCAAACCAATTTGTAGTTATAACTTCTCTTTCAGTATATAGGTATGAATATCTATGACATATAAAACAATTCTGTATCAGTTTATCAGAAATAAAAACATTTCTGGAAATGCAGGGAGTGTATTGCACAAGAACTTCAGGTTTTCCTGAATTTATTTATGCTATATAGGAACAAGATAAGATTATTATGTGTACAGTGGTGCACAAAGACTTTATGGACCTGGACTTGTGCTCTTTTAATTAGAAACTACTTTACAAAAAGTGCATTGGCAAGAGTTGCACTGGAGTATAGCAGGATTCAAAATAGGTCAGGTGGTCTAAATTGGGAAAAGAGGTTAAAAGAAAAAGTATGATTGTATTTCTAGAATTAACTTGATACATTGATGATGTGGATATGATTCTGTGTAGGGTCTTCATTTGGTATGAACTGGTACAGATCCTTGTGAAGTGTTATTGCATAAAACATTAATATTCCCTCTACGTCTGTAAATTTTCATTCTGCATCTGGAACTTGAGACCAGAACAGGCCAATGGTTAATTTGAGAATTCCTGATAGACTGCTTCTCTTTTGGAAAGTTTGGGGATGGAACTGCCTATGGCAGAGAATTGTTGCCTCATTTCTTGGCCTCTTTCCTGACTGTCCTACCTTGTGATTTAGCCAGGCTGCTGCTGGCACCACTTGGTTTCATCACTGTCTGTGTCTGAAGGAAGGTGACTTTCACAGCAAACAAAGGCAACAAGTTTTTCAGCTTTCCACAGAATAAATACTGTCTGGAAGGCTTAGACACAGAGCAGCATCAGCCTGTTAGGAGTTGAGATCTACTGCACAGCCGTATAAGATGATCCTCACCTCTGAGGTAAAACTTATGACCTAAAGAAAATCATAGCCGCTCTCCTCCTCAGATCTGATTATGATGTCTTTATTGCCTTTACTTTTTCTTAAATCTTTGAAGTACTTTGGCTCTTTTTCTCCCACTTAATTTTCAGTGATAGGACACCAAACTGGAAGAGGCCTCAAAGATCAGCTGCTCCAACCTTTTCCTGGCAATTTTAGGGTCTAGACAAGATGGCCCAGCACCCTGTCTAGCCGAATCTCTAGTGTCTGAGGTCACTATGCCAAGGAGATGATTCCAAAGGCTGATATTTCTCATTGTGAAAATTCCCTGTCAGAAAGCATCTTGAAAATGCACGATTCACCTTCTTTACATGGGCTATCACACGGGAATGGAAAAATGTTTTGGCCGTGTCCCTGACCATAACAAAATGTTCCTTAAGGCACATTGCTTAATGCTGCAAAACAGTAAGGCAACCACTGGGACCTGTGAGAAGATACACACATTGTCTTTCTAGGATATAAAGGAAGAGCAGGAAAGGAGTGAAATAATGATGAGAATAGTTTTAAATGTCAGCTATTCTTATTTTCATGATCGTTATTGATATATTAGTTTTAATAACAAATGTGTATTTTGGGCAAAGTGCCATAATGTGCCAAATGTGAAAGAAAAAATGTTCTAATAATGTATTTTATTGCTGAAATAACTGGTAGAGCTAGGGATGAAAATTTATTATTAGAAGAAAAGTTTCAAACAGAACATGCTATGCTGCAGTTACAGCAGATTGACTTTCCTTTGTCAGTAATTAGATTTTTAAGAGAGGTTAGGTGATTCTGTTTGCAGAAGGCCAAGGAATCCTACTTAATCAGTTCTGTTTAGTTATCACCAGTGACATGGAGAGCTCATAAAAACGAAGGATTGTACTATGTACCTGAACTCTCTCCTAAAATTTAGTCTGTGGTTCTGAAATTCAAGGAACTGTCTTCAGGCAAGGAAATTAATGAATTTTACACTGAAACCCTACACTAGTGAATACTATAATCAAAATTAAATCCTTTGTTGCAGTTTACCAGGTTCATTTCTTAGGCTACTCATCTAAATTTATGTCTGCTTGTAACAAAAGGGGCATTTCTTGTTGTATAGTACATCTCCCAGGGCAAACCTAAGGAAAATGTTACTTTCCTACAACTAAAGTAGGCAAATGAATAAAGGTTTCTTTCACAGAGCTGTCTAGTTCCAGAGAAGATAGGGTCTTTCAGTTAAAGAACTGCCACAATTAAAATATGGAATGTTTTCACTTACATTTGTGGGTCTAACGATCCTATATCTTACTAGATATTTCTATGTAATATTTAGCAATACAGTGAATGAGTCGAAGTACTCTTCAAAAACAGATCATAAAATAGTGCAAACCAGAGACTTCAGTGAGATTCAGAAGAAAAAGGCCTGGATTTATGGGCTGATTTTGCTTATTGCTGCATAGGAAAAAACTCCTTTTTCTTAATATTTCTTTGATGTATTACTTAACATATTCTGATTAATTAAATAGATGAGCCAAAAATATAAACTTTTAATCTGAAAAAAACTTATGTATAAAATTGATTGTACTTATTTAATTCATTCTTGTACTAAAATAAGAAACAAATTTAAAAATCCAGCACTGAAAATGCTTTAATGAGACTTTAAATTATATTTTATATGCTAAAGATACTAAGTCATAGACATTGTTCAAAAACACATTAACTGTACTTTTTGCTGTGCTTACAAATATGTCATGGAAATTAAACAAGTTGCAGAGTCACCAAATTGGTAGAGAAAGGCCAGCACAGGCTCATAACCATGCTGGGCACGTTTGTGCAATATCTGTTCAGCTGAGTCATTTTGACTTTGAGCCCTGGCAGTGCAGCACTGCCAGGTCCAGTGGGAATGCTGAAAAAATCGTACAGCCAGGCTTGGGATCTGAGAATTTCAGGTTTGGGCCATGTCATGTCCATCTATATCTGCGTGTCTGCCTGCCTCTCTTCCCAAAATAATTTTCAGGAAAATTATTAACATCCACACCAGCTACACCTATTTCCTCTCATGCTGTAGATCATGAAAATTTAAGTTGTCTGTCTTAGTTAATTAGCTTATCCTTCTTTGTTTCCTAGAGAACCTATTGACTATCTGATTTTGAAGGTGAGTTTTGTGTGTAGAAAATTAGAAGTCTGGCACAACGCCAAGCATTATTTCAAGGACTTGGGAAAGGCTCTTGTATAAAGGAATCTCTAAAATATTTATTATTACTACTATTTGATCAAAAAAATTACCAGTAGTTTTTAGGCTACCTTTCAGGAATCCTTTAAACTCAATCCAAAACAATACATTTAATTACTGCAACAAAAAATTACATGCAGTTCGGATGTGGCAGGTGAACTTAGCTTAGTTTTGTAAATTAATGTTTCCTGAATCTTGCTGCTCTCTAAAACCACAACGAAGTAAATCGAACCCATAGAGAACCAAAATGCCCAGCCAAGAACTACTTCTGGATAAATTAGCTTAGGAATGTGGGAACTGCTTCAAGCTTCAGGTCTTTTCACCAAGAAGTACTAGGAAATATTTTAACTACTTTTGTGACTGTGTGATATTTCTCTCCACAGTTTCAGTAGTATTAAGTTCAAAAGAATATTCAATATAGATGGTATCTTTTCGTGTAAAGCAATCTTCTGGTTTGAACGAAATAATCTTTATTGATATCATCTGTTGTGCTTAAAGCAAAATTTACACTCAGATCATTAATGATGCTCATAATGACAGATAAAGCTTATGGACTAAACAAACAAGAGATGTAAAAGGAGAGACTGGAAAGAGAGATGGAGATACTGGGTTGCAGCAGAACCAGAAATGGGTTTTGATTTTTACGTTCCTCTGACAGTATTCTACAATATCACTTTTATATGCACGTAAGTGCTCTGAGGTTTCAGCTGGATTTCTGGGATGCTTATTTTAATACAAGGTATAATAAAATGGGAGATTACATCTGTGTGGGAAATTACCCAAATAGATAAAACCTCAGCCATGTAATGCTGCAGAATCCATTTAAAATAAATAGTAATTTAATTAATTTTACATGATTACTAAAAATACATGAGAAGGTACTGAACATAATTTTTTCACGTGCAGTATAATGAGTGCAGAGAATAAACAGGGTATTTACAAATCAGAGCGTCAGGAAAGTGAATTTTCACATATGAGAAGAACAATTGTTGTAAGCATTTGTTAATAAAATCTAGGACAGTTCACCGTGGAAAAGCAAGATGCAGATGCAATCGTGTTGCCATGTGCTCTGATTGTTGTGTGTGCTCTGGGTTGCTGATTTGCACAGCTGAACTCTGTCAGAATGAAATAAATGAAGATAGAGGAGTGCTCTGTCAGACAATCAGAACAGCCACTCACAAACTGTTGTTTATGCGGGCAATATTGGATATGTGGGCAACTGAATCGTGAAAGCCAGTTGAAACTGGAGATATCTGCAGATTTCTGTTGTGCAAAGGAAAAGGAATAAATTCTTTGCTAAACCCCCTGATAAACATGGAAACTATTCTATGGATTCAGGGGCTACCCATCACTCCAGTGGTGCAGATTCTACAGCTACATAAAAATAGATAAAGAAATCATTACAATGAGAAGTTGTGAAGTGATTTTTGGTTCAATTCTTCTGTTAGTTTGTGCTAATATCCCATTCCTTGTAAGGTAGCTTTGTTACGGGATGTATAATGAAGAACATGTTAGAAAAATATTTGTTTTATTTGCTTCATGATTTGAGGATTTTCCCGGTTGTTTTTATGCTGCATTCAAAAGCATCATGCACCCTACGTAATTCAGTGTTGCAACTTCCAATTCTTGAACAAATAAAAATCTGAAAGCCTTAAATATTGAAGAATCTGCTGATTAACCCAGAGCTTCCAGTGCTGATAACTGCGTATATGCACATTATCCTCTGAAAGCAAAACCCTACCCAGCTTGTGGAATTCCAAGTTTGCGTGCGTGTACAAGTGCTGAGAAGGTAGATCATCTTGTTGTTCATGCAAAATTAATATTTTACAAACAGATGTCCAGTTTATTATCAAAGAAATTCTATAGCAACCAAAAGTAAACCTTAAAACTGGTTACAGTCAAATGAATTATCTCTATCTGGAGTAGTGAAAGCCAGGGTCGTCTTTATCATAGGAAAGAAACTACTCAGAAAAGAGATTTAATATCATTTTCTGCCTGATTGATGAAGGAAAGCTTGGTAGAGAGAATTTTTGAAATCACTTTCTACTTCTTACGTCCTTGAAGGCTCCTTGGGATAGAACAAAAACTGACTTTACCATATTCTAATCCCTTGAACATCCCGCTTTCTGTTAGAAACAACTTCTGCATGTTTTGACCTTGTTTTTGAGACATTCTGAATGACATTGGATGTAAAAATTATCTTTGTATGTCAGAATGGGAAGGACAGAGAACCAAATAGGGGCTCTGAAAAATTTTAAATATCAAGCTATAGGGGAAAATGTTTAAATATATATATCTTTAAATAACATTAAAAAGTATTCTTTTTAAAGAACAAAAAAATCATTGCAGTAGACTAAACAAGTCTGTTTTGACTGAAAAGATATTGTTTATACATGCTGATGAAGTGTTCTTTATACAGAGGTTGGAGAGGCAGTTAGCCCTTAGTCTCTTATCTCTTAGTCTGTGGCCGGGGTTTATGAGTGGGAATCTGAGTGATTGTGTTTTTCCTGCTGAAGTACTTTTTTCCATTTTCAAAATAATGATGTTGATCAACCTGTGAGGTCAGTTGATGACAGTAAATTGTACTGCAATCCCTTTGCAATATTCTTTTTATGATTGAAGAAAAACCAAACATGTATGGCTCCACGAGTGAATAGAAGTGCTTTCAGTGTGCCAATAGCAGTGCTCCAGGCATTCAAGTAGGCTAACTCAGACTGGAATATTCTCTGTAAAATGTTGTTAAATGCCACATCAGGTTCCTTACCACCATGACAAATGCTACTTAAAAGTGCGGAAAAAGTGTGTCTTTGCCTACCCTTTGGAATGTGTGTATTGCTTTTACATTTTCACCCTTTAGCTAATTCCATGCACATTTGAGATATGCAGCTGGTGGTGTTTTAATCCTTTCTCCTACAAATTAAACAATCATTGGCCATTAGTGATCTTGGTCCTTCTTTCTCTTTATCCCTTTCAACATATGCTACTGACAAAAGTATGGGACTTAACTTTACTAATTTTTGTATCTCTTAAAAAAAAGTATTCTTGTCAGTACAATAACAGAAGTAACACAAATGTCAGTTTTGAATTATATGTAATATTCATTTGTAGCTGACAGGCATTCCACCTGAATTTTCTTTCATTTTTAAAGCACTTCAAGTGATTTTTATTTCTTTCTCTTACAGAAGATTTTCTGAACTCTAAAGAACAAACAAACACAATGAAACAAAAAAACCCCTAAGCAATTCTTTAAGTTGACGTTTAGTAAATCACAACTGCTGCATTTCATCATGGTAGGACTTAAGCTTAATACAGAAGATAATATAAGCTCAATTCTTTTCCACTGCTTTTTACTTATGCAGCTGTTGATTACATATTTAAAGGTCCGCTAGGAATTTCTGATGTTTCTTGGTAGTAAAGGCAGATTTGATTTATGCTTTTATTAATTAAAAAAAAGTCATTCTAAAACCCAGGACCATATCCAGCCACAAAAATTTTTATAATTAATCGCCTGTGTTTTATAAAGCTTAGATTTCTTCTTTTGTTCTTTCTTGAGATTGGTGCAGTAATTTATGAAGATTTGACAGAGAACTCTGAAAAATTGTTTCATTAATACAGATACACTTAATAGGGATTTCTGCACTTTATCATATCTGTACTGTGATGGGTGTTGCTCTGTTGGCCAGTTCATTTGTCAGCTGAAGGGGCACACAAAGTGACCAGTAATAGACTTGGAAGGAATTTACTGGCACGTTACCACATGCGAGAAGGCTGCACCAGCCCAAGGAAGGACAGGGGTGCTGCTTCAGACATCTCCCTGCTCTTGCATTTTGCTCCCACTACATTTTGGTAGCTCTAATGCTTAATTACTGAAGGAGAAAGGGATCAGAGACCTGAAGGAAATTAGAGGATTGATGTGTTAGATTGAGCTTTGATAACATTGCAGGGGGCAATCCCTGTGACAGCAGTGAACTTGCTAGAATATAAAAAATCCCTATACTGAAACCTTACTGTTGAGGGTGTTCTCTGTGGTCACATTTTAGCCCCTATTTGTCATTCAGGTTTCCCTGAGCTTTCCTTGAATGCATAAAATAGATGGCATTGTAGGAAAAAGAGAAACCAGGTGATGCTAGGTTAGTTTCTGCATCATCTATTGCAGAGACGTTTAATTATTTCCACACGGGTAATATATGTATGAAGTAGATTATGCCACCCAGAATGCTAAATACTCTGAAACAGGTAGCACATTATGCTCTGGACTTGGTTTAAGCTAGAAAATTATATATGTTGGCGTATGCAAGCATATCCATACATTATCATACTGTATATGTAGGTACCATCGCCATATGTATTAAAAGATCTGTATGTGGTTAAATAGGTATGCAGGTGGATAAACTTATATTTATGAAATCCACAGATTGAATCAAGCCGGCAATATAATACTCTGTTTCTTTTAGAATAACGTGAGAAACAGGAGACTTTATATATATGTGTGGTAACATCTGCTTTTGCCACCCACTTGAGAAATTAAAATATAACAGAAGGGAAGAAACATCTGTCCGCTGGAAGTCATCCACGCAAGCAGCGCGTCCCTGAGCAGAGGAGTCTGTCACACGTGGGCAGCTCCCCAGTGGGAAACACTGCACAGCAAAGCAGCGCCAGTGCTCCTCACAGAAAAAGGGCCAGAGCTGTATGAAGCTCCCTCTGTGCTCATGCCCACAGCTCATTCCTGGAACTGTCAAAATGTTGGGGCTGGTTAAGGCCACAGCGCTTTGCTGCTGTAGGGTTGCTACTCAAGCAATGCAAAAGGAGAAAAGGGAGTTCAGTTCAGTGGGACGGTCAGACTGCCCTTTCAATAACTGCTGCTTTGAAGTTCATTTCATTAGTAGTTACCTGTGTCTTGCTAGAACTGATCTCTCTGGTTTGTTGTTCTTTACTGTTTTAAAAAACTAGCACAAAGCCTTCTTTTCCCATGTTCTGTCAAACTTAATCTAAAAAACAACTTCGGACAACTTTGGAGTTTTTGAGCATATTCTTATGTTAGATATTCATGGAAGGAGGGATGAAGAAGGAGCAGTTTGAGACAAGTGGCATCAGTGACCCATGCACTGTATTGTTAGATTAAGTGGGTGTACACATCAGTACTCAAAGGCTCATTCTCGAGAGAAGGCCCTTTGTCAGTGGAATTTGTACTCCCGCAGAACCTGAGTGATGCCTGCTGGTAGAACAAGTGGTTGAGCCTGTTCACAACGTGGGAGCAGATGGGAGACGTTCTCCTGGTCACCTGTGTTGACAATTCTGTGATGTACTTTTACAGGACAAATTCCTTCTGGTGAAAGTAATCTTTTTTTTTTTTTAAGAGATCTTCTCAGCATGTTATACTGAACCTGGAAGCCAGGATAATTTCCTTGTGCTCTATTTAAAGATAGATATAGATAGATAGATACAGATATACATTCTCTGCTTTGCTGTAATTACAACTTCAAGTTGGGAATTGCAGTTCTGAATATTACCTTTGTATTATTTCAGGGAATAATGCTTCATGGTTCTTATAACTTTGGTCATACTTTTCGATAGGTAAATATGATGACAATTGTGATTTTACAGTTGAAATAAAACTGAAAATTATTTCAAAACTATTCTTTAAATCTCAAAAGCCCTTTGTATATTTCTGCTGTGCAGGATGTGAAAAGTGACTGTGGAAAACCATGTATTTTTCAAACTCAGTTACACATGCTGCTCTTCTTGAAGCTGATGGTTAACTTCCCAGCCTGTTGTCTAAAAGGTGTTATTTGATTTGCTATCCTTGTTGCTGTTGTGGAGTTTGCTTTTGGAGTATATTAAAAGAAAAAATTTATTTTCAGTGATGTTTCTACATCCTTCTACACCATTCAAAGTTAGATTCATTCTGATGCCCTCTTGTAAAACAGCACTGATTAAAGCTCTGTCCCAGAGTGTTTATTTGGTAATAAATAAATCCGGCCACAACTCTAAGTCCAGGGACTGGAGGTGTGTTCAGATCCTTGTGTTAATGTAGCATTAACTTTGCTGAGACTCCTTTTAGGAGTCCTGAAGTCCTTTTTTGGATTGGAGTATAAAAGGCAGCTCCAGTTCCCGGGCTGAGTAAGTACTTGAGGCATGTTCTGTGCCTGTGTCCTTGCTGGCACAGGACCTTCCACTCTTGGTGACTACAGCCTGTTCTCAGGACACATGTCATGAGTCAGGTGCATTAATGGGACTGGCTGCCATTGTTTTCAGGCAATTTTCAGGCTCATTCTCTTCCACAGGGCAAATACTACTTGGCCATAGCATATAAAATAAACCTCTAGAGTGAGACCTCAGAGGATTTGTTTTTAATGCTTAAATCACAACAGTCCTTTGCTAATGTGTCTAGTTCTGTTTAGTTTATGCCCAAACAAATTTGTTGAAGGCCTCCAAATTTTGCACACAATTTATTAAAGAAAGCCCTTTCCCTGTTTAGATTTTCTTTTTTTCACATCAGAAGATAAACAGGTAAACTCTACCATTGCAGACTCATTACTACATCTTGGTGCTGAAAGCTGGGGCAAGTTTTTTTTCATAAATTTCAAGAAGTAGTATTAGCAGAAGAGATAGACTTGTAAATATTCTACAAAATCCAGCTTGTTTTAATGTGCTGTGCAATGACTGAATATTGAATTTGTAGACAGTAGGTCTCAGATTGTTTGAAAGCTGCTTTAAAAAACAGCAAAAATGTGTAAAATGTGAATATTTCCCAGTAGTATTTATTTTCCTTTTGTATTCTAGCCATTAAACTTACTCTGCAGGGTAAGTACACTGCACTTACAGTGCCATTGAATAGTTTTGCTTTCTGAAGGAGCTGATGCATTAAATATCTGATGGGTTAAGATTTTCTTCATAATTTTACTGTAAACTGGCCAGACCTTTTGCTGAGCACATGAATATGCAAATATAATTGTATGCCGAAATGTGGGGGTTTTATTTAATTTTATATCGGCCATCAACAAGGAGGATCTCTGTGTTGTCACAGGCCACTGGTTTGCTCCACTGAGTCCTTGCTATCCTGTTTTCAGCTGGCTACTTGAGCAAAGGGTTAATTCAGTTTTGGTTCCTTAGTCTGTGGTTGCTTCTTTCCTTTTCCCTGTGATTTAAACAGAATACTTCAGCTTCCCAGCTGTCAATCTGTCAGTTTTCATGAGTGCTAAATACACTAGGGAAAAAAAGCAATTTATTACATTTTCACAACTGAGGAAGACTGGATGGCTCAGGAGATTGGTAATGAGCCTGGATACTGAAGTTACAGATCCAGCATAGAGCTGCACATGCTACTATCAAATTCAAAGATACATCTGTAGAGACATTGCATAGATTGCACCAGAGAAGCTGAAGTTGGAATGCTTTTGATGGGACATGATTTTCTTGGACATGATTGCAGTAAATTTAAGCTGAAACACCTTGAAGTCCAAGTTTAACAAATGAAATTCATGTCATAGGTGCCTCTCCAAGCTGTTCTTACAGGCCTCTACCTGGACCTGGTGCAGAGTCACTTTTCTCTTCTTGGCTTCAGCTTTTCTTAATAGTCAGGACTCATACAATGTACGTGTGATATAAAGTTGATTATTTAGAACATTTTGGTGTACTGTGTGATGGCATAGTGCAAGTCCAAAGTAAAGGTGTGAGACTAGACTGCTACTCTTAAATAATAAAAATAATACTTTAAAGGAAGCTTTCAAATTTTTTTTCCCCTGTGGAAAATTAAGTTCACGATACTTTCAAGACTTTTGAGCATATTATTAAGGAGATTTATGCCTAAATACTGTCTAACAGGAAATAATTTTTTTATTCAAAATCTGAGTTTGCAGTGGGCAGCTATTCAAACAAAAAAACCAACAGTGGTCTCTTGCGTGTGGAGAATCTCCAGCAGATGTGTTGAATTGCACTGCTTGTTTCACCGAGATTTAATGATGTCCAGGAGCATTTGGCACCAGTTGTTTCAGTCCAGTGATGTGAGGCTGAACTCAGTTTTGATTGAGAATTAGGAGTGATGGGCCTCTCTGAATGTGGAGAATAAATCTTGTCTCTTCTAAGGAAGCTTGCAGCATGTGTGGAGTATTCACTGGCCATTCTGAAATATTTGTTTATATTTCACTGGTTTATGTAGGGTCTTGTGAAATTTAAAAAAGGTTAAAAATGAAGAGATGTGCGGGTAGCTTTTTTGATTAGAAGTGTATGACACTCTCCTAATAGGAGCTTTCAAGTGTTTTAGCAACTTTTTTACTTACAGCCAGTTAAGCAATATGGATTTTTCCTAGATAATAGATTTAAAGTGCATGAAAGCTAAATAATGCTCATATGCTGCTATTTTCTATCACCTGAAGCAATTCTCTACCAAAAAGCAAAACAGAAGGAGGGTTGGGAAAAAAAAAAAAACGCAACCCTCCTAAACAAAAAAGCCAAAATAATAATAAAAACCCACCAAAAAATTCACACAGCAAAAAAAGAAAAGCCTGACCCCAAAATCCTTCAGCAAAACTCTTTAGTCTTGTAGGATGCATGAGCATCTATTGCCCTGTGAAACATCTGATAGGACAAGATATTCAATTTACGGCCTTTAAACCTGAACCCTGATAAATAATAAATAAAGCAGTTGCTTTCAATAGCACTGATTCCCCAGTTTAAGGCTGAATTTTGAACTAAGGCTGTCCCAGCAATTTACTTTCACACAAGGCCCATGCAGTTGTGCTTGAGCAGGATAATCTCTAACGATCTGTGTAGTTTGGTGGGGAGGTGACCCAGGAAAGCACACGATCACTTAGGAAGGCAGATCCCTGAGGGAAGGATTAAAGCTGTCCACTCACAGCTAATGTAGTTCAGTGCCTTTTATATACTTGTATATTTTACAGACTTTAGAGCATGTATTTTTTTTTTTTCTACAAACAAAAGATGAGTTTTTCCACCTATCAGCTATCAATAGATAGAGTTTGCTCATAATGTTTATACGTACACAGACACATAAGGAGTAGTACATAGAGAGGAAAGTAGTCTGTAAAATATGCCCAGGTCAAATAATTTATTTCAAATGCACTTATTTGCAACTTGAACCATCCTCTGAAAGGACTGTAAGCAAAAAAAAAAAAAGAAGAACTTGACTTTCTGGAATCTAAAATGTACTGAGATTTGACACTTCCAGGTTGGTTTATTGTAATACATGGTTCAGTTCTGATCACATACAAATGTAATGAAGGTGATTATTTAAACAGCAAATCTTAGTTTATTTGTATTTCCATAAGTCATCCTTAATTGATGATTAAAAACTTTCAAGAACAGTACTTTTTTTCACTTTTGATTGAAGCGACATTTATATTTTCTAGCCTATGCTCAGTCACGAATACTGAAAAGCTCATGTGAGAACATATTATTTTTTATTTATTTTTTTATAAGTTAATAATAAGTTTAAAATTATGAACATAGTGACATAGCAAGTGAATAGCACATCAGATTTTGGAGTCATTTGATGATATCTTTACATATGTATTTTCGAATAATTCATTCGTTTATCTATGTTCAACTAAGCATATGCAGATCTATTTGTATTTGACTATATCTAGACACACATATGCATCTACACTAGAGTGCAGATTATTTTATCAAAGTGTTGTATGGATCATGTCTGATGATAACCTATTTGTCATATGGAAGGGGAGCTAGTCATGATATTTGAACCCTATTTTTCCTCTGTATAGAGCTTTTTGATAGAAAGATACTTTAAAAATTTTCAATTGTGACCATCACTTACGGTTCTGAAGTTACCTGGTATAAATTAAATTATATTTTTTAAAAGCTATTGCTTTTAACTTGTACAATGCTTTAGTTGTAGAAACTGGAATGAATGAATCTCAAAACTGTCACTGACTTAATGATAACAGACTGAAGCTGCCTTTATTTCACCATCTTTGCCAGATACAGCCCTTTTATCCAAGGGTCTGAAAAGAATGATGTTGCCATAATTGCACACTACCTGACAGATGGCACAATGGCAGTGACGTATCGCGTTTTGCTAATGTGTTTCTTTTTCAGATGTTCACACCAGAAGTATTTACCTTTATGTAACACTGACATCAATTGTGCAGGCTGCAAAACAGATTTAATCCTCTGAAGAAGTGGTTCTAATAAAATGAATACAGTGACATTTGGAACTGCAAGCCTTGAGGCGTGTATTCTGTACCAAAAACCTTAATTAATTCATAGCTTAGCTTGACACTTGGTGTGATTCTTTTCAGCACAATCACTAACAAAAATAACGAAGTATGTTACCAACTGCAGTAAAATAAGTACTATTAAACTTAGTTCGTGTGTTTTGTCATTGTAAAATCCAAACCTTGGCATGGCTATTACTGAGAAACTTCATAGGAGGGGAAATACAGGATTTCCTCTGATCAGTCTGGTAATCAATATCAGATTAATCAATCTTTGGTTAGCTAAACATCAGAATAGAACTAATTCTGAACATCTTCTCTCACCTTCTGGTGAGGGTAACTTTGTAGATATTCAATGGATGAATAGATAAATTTCACCAGAAAAATCTTGGCTTTGTGTCCTTCAGTCTTGGTGCCATTTTACTCCTTATTTGGACTTTTTCTGCTAGCATCTTAGCAGATGATTGACCTTTAAAGTAATGTTCTAACTTGAACAGAAAATTAATTATAATTAATAAGGTGTTTGAGTTAAGCTGTTGCTTTACAGGCCTACATGCTTTGGAATATCCATAATTATGTCTCTAAGTTATCCTCTATTAAGTTACATGTTCAATATCCAATTGTTATATGACTTATAGAATACAAGAAATAAGTGTATCTTTTCAGATAAGACTTTTTCTAATACACAGCTGCCTTATTGAAATCTTGGCATGTTTAGGCTTTATCTAAGTTTGGAAAAATCTATGTCATGCAACCCACTATATGCTCAGGGATCAGAGTGTGAAAGCATTAACAGCTCAGGTTCTGTACAGAGGGGAGGCAATGGTTTTCTATTATTTCATTTATTTATTGAGATTCATTTTCCTTATAGAAGTGCTAATTACGTCTGTGAGTGTTGAGACATTAGGAGTGCATTAAAAATCAATAATTCATTAAAATCCACTTGTAAGAAAAGGTTGACCAGGTAAGAATTGTTAGGTGGAGTTCCTAATAGGGTGTGTTTTTTTTCAATATCTGAAGGACTGGAGCCTGAACCTTGCTTCTGTTTTGGCCTTAAGCCAGAAGGCAAGTTAATACCTCTCAGACCATTGATCTGTCTCCACTTGCAGATTCCTTATTAGCTGCAAATTTTTACATGTGAAGAATAAATATCTCATCAGCAAATGGGGACCATATCAAAGATGCTTTTTTGGCACTTTTACCAATCTGAAGGGTATATTGTAGTCAAAGCAGAACACGGTGAGCTTTAAAAATTTCTCTTGTCCTCCAAAACAGTGCAAAGATGATTTCTAATAGAGTATGAGTGCTTGCTAAGACACAAGGTGACTCAAAAGAGACTACTTCGAGTCCCTCCTTGTATAAGTTGCTATTCTTAAAAATGGAACTGAGAAGAGGATTATGCTTACCAAAACTAAAACAAACAAACAAAAAAATCCACTTATGGCTTCCATGCCTACATAATCTTTCCCAAGATGCCTGGTGAAATTTGGTTCTACAAATACAGCAGGGTTTGTTTCAAAACACTTTATGTATCAATTAAATATATTTTACCTCAGGTAGTCTTACTCTATTAGAATAATTTTAACTTTTTAAACCTCAATTATAAATTTTAACAAAGTAAACCAACAGTAATTGGCAGGTTATTATTTTTTATAAATTCTGTAATTATAACTCCTTGATTTGAATACAGTCACAGGGGAGGTAGAACAAGGTATTTGTTAAATAAATGTTATGTAATTGAGGTACTTCCCTGCAGGTTGTTCAGCTGCAGCATTTGCAAAAGTCAAATATGATAGATTTGGGTTGTTTTAATTTTCTTGTTGATATTTATGTTTTATGTAAGTTTGTAATTCAGCTTGTCATCCAAGGTAACCAAAGCATAGTTGGTTTGTCAGCTCTTTCATTTTTCTTGGAACTCTGTGTTTTCATTTGTTTGCAGCTATTTTAATGGAACACGAGTTACATACTTTGTATCTCTTTCGCACAGTGCAAGATCTAATTAGCTCATTCTTAATAGCAAGTGATGCTTTTAATAGATACATAAATACATGGGAGGGAAATATTACAAGAATAGGAGCTTTTTATACAATGTTTTGACACGAAAACAAACCTGATTCCTCCGTAATGTGAGTGCATGAGTAATTTCATAATCTCCTACAACAAAATTTAACCTGTGGTTATCTCTGTAGCTGGTTTAATTTTTCTTCTCCTCAGTCTATAGAATTGTGTTTCTTTGGTTTCCTTGTATAATGTGATAGTTGTGCTCTAGATGATAAGTGCACCCTTGGGCCTTTAACAAAACAGGTTGTACAGTGACTTGTACTTTAAAAGTAGTGCAGTAATATTTGTGCTAAACATTTGGAAGGGGGGGAAAAGCTGTCTGCTTTTAGGAACACCCTTAATGGTCCCGTGACAAGAACATTAGGAGCCCATGTTGAGTTCTGGCACGTGCTTTTGAACTTAGCAGAAGTCAGTCCTTGGGGTTTGCTGGTGGAGTGTGAATTGATAAACTTTTCCACACTTGCCCATGGAGGTGTTGTGGTGTAACCCCAGCCAGCAGCCACGCCCCCACAGCATCAGGGAGAGAATCAGAAGCGTAAGAGGCAGAAAACTCATGGGTCGAGATAAAGACAGCTTAATAGAACAACAAAAGCTGTGCACACAAGCAAAGCACAACAAGGAATTATTTCACTGCTTCCCACGGGCAGGCAGGTGTTCAGCCATCTCCAGGAGAGCAGGGACCCATCACACAAAACAGCTACTTGGGAAGACAAATGCCATCACTTTAAATGTCCCCTCCTTCCTCCTTCTTTCCCCCAATTTATCTACAGAGCATGATGTCACACGGTTTGGAATTTCCCTTTCGTCAGCTGGAGTCACCTGTGCCAGCTGTGTCTCCTCCCAGCCTTCCCTGCACCCCCAGTCTGCTCACCAGTGTGTCAGTGTGAGAAGCAGAAAGGTCTCAGCTCTGTGCAACACCTGCTCAGCAACAATAAAAACATCTCTGTGTTATCATCACTCTGTTCAGCCCAGATCCAAAACTCAGCTCCACATCTGCCACTGTGAATAAAATTAACCCTGCCTGGGCCAAAACCAGCTCAGGGGCTTTTATATTTGGGTTTGTACCATAGAGTGAATGGACTTAGGAACATCAGCTCCTGAGACTCACAGGCTTTCTGCCAAAATTTCTGACTACCAGTTTTCCTGGAGTTTGAGAGAGTAAAGTCTACCCTGTGAGTAAGAGGTGCCACCATCAGGACAGTAGCTGGTGCTCCAGCTTTCCTGCTAATGCATGAGTTACTCAAACCAGGCAAAGCTGGGTTGTGGGTCCGTGCCTCTTCCCAGCTGGAGACCTTGGACTGATGTGCCTTTGAATACCCGCATATTTATAAACCAGGTGAGGACAGCAGATACCTCTGCAGGCTCCTCAGGGTGGGGAGGCACAGAGGGTCCTCAGACAGTCACAGACCTTCCCTGGCTGCCAGAGTGCTGTGCCGGCTGTGGCAAGGTGGCTTTGATATCACAGGCTTTGATAACACCAGCCGTGTGTTACGATTTTTTTTTAATTTATTTTTTTCCTGAAGGATGGCGACACGTGATTATTATTATTATTATTTTAATGTATAGCAACAAAGTATGAGTAGCTATACAATTGCAATGGAATACATTTCGTGTGTTTTGTACTAGGCAGGCAGGTGTGACAGGATACAATACCACTGTGAACAATTTTTCTATAACCAAATAATGTTGAAAGGTTTTTCCTCTAACTAATTTAATGTTATGATTCAGAATACAGAATGGAAGGTTTAACCACATATTTTTTTTTATTCTTATGGCTGCCAGAAATTATCTCAACTTCCTCTTTATGACTGCACATTTACCTCTTGAATGCCTGTACCTTTTCCTCTTGAGGAAAGGAAACGCGTTGCTTATTTACAGCAGGAATCCGTTATGGATCCTTTTGTTCTCTATGTGCATTTCAGGCTAAATTTTGAAGTAACCTAAAAAACTAAAGCATGCTGTGTTAAAGTCTTAGGTTCATATTTAGAGGTCCCATGCTGTCAGAGAATTATTTATCTTTAAATATACATTATTTTTTATTTATTTATATGTTATTTTATTTATTTTTTAAAATGTATTATTATTTTCTTATATTTATAATACTTTACTGTCTTTTGTTCCTTGCTCTTTGTATCAGACTAGGGATGTTTTTGTAAATGATAGGAAAAAAAACCAATAAAACCCTTAAAATTATCTACAAAGTTCAGATTATAAATGTTTATTAAGTCATTAATTTCATTTTTTTGTAACAAAAAAGTACAGTAAATCACTCTACAGTGTGGAGCATAGTCCTTGCAGCATCAGCTTAGCATTCCTCAGTGAAATGTCCCATTTTCTCTCTTTCTTTTGTAGGTCACCAGTGGGACTTCTAGTTTAAAATTAGTTATTATAGAGACAGAGCTATTGGGAAATCATGGATCTAATGCAATTATAAATTTCATAATGCTGTACTGCCACATGCTGTTCTGCTATGTGGAAGTATATTGATTTAGATGTGCTTTATGGCTGGTGTTATATGTCCCTAACCACCAAAAGCAATCCTATATATTTTTAAACATTTTATGAATTCAGATCTAACAATTTTGGTCAAAAAAAAATGTATATGTTTTGTTAGAGTAGATGATGAGGTAAATGTGAAGAAAAGAGTGAAAAACACAATTAGGATTGGAGAAAAAGTGACAGTTGTTGAAAAGGAATAGAAAAAAAGAAACGTAAATAAGAAAAAGACCAAAAATACACTTTCAAAATTAATTTAAAAAATTTCTTTCAAATGTTGCAATTACAAGTCAGTAAATATTCCTCCGCTAGGGAAAGGATTTAGCTGAGTGACTCTCCAAGCACACTTACAGGCCTTTAAGGCGTGTTGAAATTCCATTTATCACTCAGATAACGTGTTGGTAACATGAAATCAAATGTTCTAATGTTCCAGTATGTCATTTAATTTGTGTTCTTCAGAAGAAAGAGGTAACAGAATAAAAGGCTTCATTGAATAAAATTGAAAAGGGAAAGAGGAGTTCTACAAATATTAGTGTAGAAGCTCAGTGCACACGCGGTCCGAGCCTATGGAATGGAAAATAGATAAACTCTTGGCCACTGCAGAGTACTGTCTTCAAAATGCGTTCCCAACATGCTACAGTGTTTCAAAGAGGGGTTTTTTTCTATCCTTGTGTCTTGGTTTTCCTAGGATTAAGTTCTGCGGTATCTAGAAGTGAAGAGGATTTCTGCAAAATCAGAACTCTATATAATGGAACTAAGACAAGGCACTTCCCCCCTCCCCACCAGGAAAATGTTTTTGTCTGGTTTCCATTTGAAAATTGCTTAGGACATTATAGGTAAGGTCCTGTGTAGTGGTACCGAAAAATGATTCCTGCTGGATATTGAAAGGAAGCTGGAGACTAATTGAGTGCGACAAAAGGAAGCAGATGATGTAATAATGGAGGCAGTGATCCTAAGAAGCAGGTACAGGGTTAGCCAGAAACTGTGAGGAGGTGGGTGATGTTTTTGACCTGTGCCACAGATTTTGCCTGTCACTGACGTTAAAACTTTCAGCGTTATTTCCACAGCTTTGGTATAAATTGAAACTCCAGCTCCTCTCTTGCTTTGGCAGGAGATTACTGAGTTTTCAAACACCAAACTTGAGAAGCACTGAGCTGTCGCTCATGGCCAGGACAAATTATCAGATGGAATTGACTTTCATCTGTCAGCCTGGCAACCTCACTATAGCTCTCCTTACTGGAGTTTATTGCAGACTTTTCAATAGAAACTTGATCTTAATGAAAAATGCTTTTTAATTTTTTTCACTGGCTGGAGCTTTCAAAAGTTCTGGTTTAAAATCTTACTTGAAATGAACAGTTGAAAAAATGTCATGTTTTCAGGGCTTATGGGAAAGACTTTCCTCCTCCTTCGCATGTTTTGGGGCAAGTGGGAAAAAGGCAGGTAAGGGAAGCAGAGTTAAATCACATAAATTCATGTAAACTATAGGATTCATCTCACCTTTTTCTTCCTTTTCTAATGCTTGCCTTGCACGTATTTGTGAGGATTTACCCTATGTAAAAATGGTGAGCAGGAGAAGATCTATTCATAAGGAAGGTCTGAGCATCAAGTCTGATTTCAGGGCTTAGGCAGGATATAGAACAATACCTATATCTTGGGCTCTGACTTCCAGAGAAAATTTTATCCAATACTTAAAAGATTGTTTATTTTTCCTTATTCACAATATGCTGGGACACTGAAAGAACAGTCATCTGCTGTAAGTTTGCTTTAGTGTTAAGCCGTCTCGATACTGTTTAAAGTACATTAATTTGGAAGAACAATAGAATAATAATTGGCCATAATTTGTAACTTTTTCAGAATTCAACCAGTAGGACAAGCCACAGAGAAATCATTCTAATGTGAACACAACTGCTGTGCTGGAACTAGATGATGTGTCTTCCTACCCCAGGCATTCTGTGCTTCAGATACTTTAGAATTTGACAGGATATTCACTCATTGTATTAACTTTGGCAAATATTGTATCTGTGTTGCATAACAACATCTTCTAGGAACTGACAATGATTAACATTTTGTATTGCATTCTTGAAAACAATGTAAGATCATTCCTTTAATTCTGATACCATGCCAGAAAAGTCTTTGCTGGCTGCTAAACTGTACAAAAAAAATGTGTCAGTGTTGTGATCCTTTTCTCCTTAGGGAAGATGACATTCTCTGTTCCCTTCTCTTCAGAGTTCTGAGGGAAGCCAGTGATTCAGCACCATTTGATTGAAACTGAAACTAATCTCTATCTAGAATTTTTAGTTCCCCAGTGCAGACAAAACACAAGTCTGTGAAGATTCTGAGTACAGTAATGGTTTGTACGATACAGGGACCCATTTCTTTGGAGTTTGGTGAACAACAGGTGTGTACGTGTGGGGGTAGAGAAGGCGACATGTCACAGCTGTTGAGTGTCACTTGTCAAAAAATATTTGAAAATTGAGTCCTCAGCAAGCTTAAACATTCTCCAGACCTGAGCACTGTGAAACCGACTAGTAGTCTTATTTTCCTCTCTGTTTATGATAGAAAACAATGTACATTTGGCTCCAATAGCATTTGTCTTTGTCCTCCAATCTTTATTTCTGTTTCAGGATACTTGAGATTGTAGTTCTAGTTTCTAGATATTTCATATGGTATATAAATACCTTGCTAGAGTAACTGGAGAAGGGCACTAACAGCTCTTAAAAATAGAAATAACAACAAAACCAGAAAGTCTGTATATGTATAGCCCTGAAATGAATAGAGCTTTGAGTGCTTTTTTAATATTTAACAAGCCATTTTGATGTATCTTATTAGGTTGACCTAGAACAGTGTATTCATACAGATTCATCATTCATAATTAATATATCCTGGGAAGAAATTTAAAAAAAAAAATCCCCTAAATGCATAAAGAGTTTAGAATCCTGGTTCTGCTGATAATCTTATAGGATAAGGTCCTACTTTTCATATGACTATTGTGTTTTCCTGTCAGGAATTCCATTAATTTTAATAGATATTCTTGTGATGCAAAGTATTGGAGCTTGTAAGTAGACCTGACCTGGTTTTAAAAGTCATTCTGATGGCTGTACCTTCGTATGATATAAGTACCTAGGGGCCCTCAGTTTAAAATTAAATGTGAGTATGCTCACCAAATGTATTATTTGTTATATTTGTCTTTATTTCTTACATTGCAGAAGTGCATGAAATCTTCATCCAAACCTGTGCATTAGGTACAGGAAGAAACAATGTCCACTTAAAGGAATTTGCAATCTGTATAAAGTCAGAGAGGTAAAAAGATGCAGCAATATGATGAATTCACTTCTTGCTCATATGCAGCAGATCAGTATTAGAACTGGAAAGCAGCTTCATTTTTGCACTTTTTCTTTATACTAGGCTAGGCAGCATTGAGAGATATGACCTCGCTGGAAGACTTTTCGGTCTTTTGGGGCTTTTTTCCATGTAAGAATGAGAGGGGATTGCATCTAGTATTCTGTGATGGAAAACATAAGCAATCATTAATCTTTCACTCATCAAAAAGCATTCAAACAAACCGTGGTTACTTGAAGGCATCACATATTGGATGAGATTTTCAAATGGCATTAGTTTCATTAAGTACATTTACATTTTGTGCTTGCTCTTCCTGAGGTCAGTTTCTGCTTCTCCTTAGCACCTTCTCAATTCTTCTTCAAACTGGTGAAAGTTCAACACCAGTTAACAAACAAACAAAAAAAATGACAAAGGAAAAAAGGACAGATGGACAAACAAGTTATTTACCCAAGTAGGTTACAAATCTCTTCACTGAATGCATTCTTGAAATGCACTCTATAAATAGTTGGGAGCATTTAGCCCTTGATGTTTGAGTGGGTTTTGAATATTTGTAGGAATGGCTAGAGATTTCTTAGTAAATATGAAGAGGGAAGGTTTTGCAGCATATCTCTGAAGAAAAATATAGAGAAATCAGAACTTATATTCGGTGGACTGTTTGCACTTTTTTGTTCAGAATTTGTTGTGTACTCATAGACTCATATTTCATGTATATTTTATAATGCATATAATTCGTAAAATATATAGCTGTCTGAACATCTATAAAAAGATAAATACTCAGCAGTCTTTTTCATATATAATTTTAACAAAACTACATCAAGCAGTCTTCTTGTAGAAAAAATTGTTCAGGGTGCTTTATTTCTTTTGTGGTTTCTGGTGATGAGCATAAATTGGTCATGCTCTGTTTTGTGCATGTTCAGATGTCACTGGAAATATCACAGATCTTAGCAACAATTTCTTTTTTCTCCTCACAGGAAGCTTTTCAGTAATGTTGGCATAAGCTTTTTATAGGATTCTGTTGTGCCCACTAAACACTAATCAGGGGTCACGTATCATCTGTTTTCTGACTCCTTAGATTTCTGTCATCTGACTTAAGATTTTCTTCTAGTGCTAGAGAATGAAACAAAAAATGCAGAATTACTGGAAGGCATGTCTGTATCTTGAGTCTAATCACTTCTGGAGAATTGTTGATCTGAGTGTTGTTTGTAACACCAGTTGTACAGCTGCCAGTCCTGCTGTGGAAATGAGATACTTCATCCCCAGAGGTGGCCCACGAATTATCAAATAAACGCACAGAAGAACTTGCAGAAGACTCAAACATAAGTGAGGATACGTTGTCTTTGATCATCTCAGTTTACCTAGTCCTTTCAGCACGTACAATTCCACATCTCAGGATACTCACAGCATGAAATAATAGTATATAACAGCATAAATGCTAATTCATAAACCTAGGATGGATTAACAGCAAGAAATTTTTTAGAATCTACTCAAATATTAGAGCAGCACAATTGCATTTTCCTGTATCTGGAAAAGAAAATAGAAGGTGAATGAATGAGTGAATACAACATCTTAAATATTTAATGCTGGAGAATGGCAAGGACTTGGATCATAGCCCAGATTTATTTTGGACTATTAATTCCTTAGTCCTTGTCCATTGTATCTCCACTGTCATCTTCCTTCAAGAAATGGAAATGTTTGCTTAATTTTCTATCAAAAATTAAAACTTAAAAAAAAAAATTAATTTTTTTTTGGCATGAAAAGTCATCATTCTTTGTTTCTGAAGTTACTCAGTGTTCTGTTTCTCGAATCCACTACTAAAGCCCTCTCTTAACTTCAGCAAATAATCTTTTCTCTTTAGTGAGAGGAAGAAAGGAGGGTCCATCACCACAGTAACATTCTCAGTGAGCAAATGTAACTGAGAAGGATACCAGCTTCCATTGTATGTGTACAGGAGTTTCTGAAGGCAGAAAGCTACTTTCTCTCCTACTTAGAAATGAAAACCTAAGTGCAGGTATTATCCAAAAAGGAGAAACTGTGGAAGTGTAGAACGTAGTACTTTTTATAATTTCAGATATGTTCTCTTGACTGCTGAACCTCACTGATCATTGCTACAATAGGTACGTGCTGATGTGTAGGAAGGAGTTTGTTACTGCATAAGAGTCGCTCAGCCAGTCTGCCCCTGTGTTTGCTGCTTCTTTAGTAGATGGGTACTCAGTGGTATATCTGGGCTGAGAGAAACTGAGAGGAAGTGAAAAGGCGAGTAGAAGTTCTTCTATTTTTAAGATGAGACATCCTTAATAACAGAGACCTTTGTAACACTGATGGCTTGTATTTGTACTTACCTATGTTTCTTCACAGTATTGGACTAAATTCTTTAATTCAAGGACTTCCCTTTAACCTAAATGTCAGGTTGATGATGGTGGTGCTCAACTTGTCATTCTTTTCCCCTAATTCTGGACTAAGATATGTACCAGATAATCTCTGCAAGACAGCAAAATTAATCAATGCACTTCTCTGTGAGAATTTCTCAGCAGGCTGGCAGCAGGGCAGATCTAATAGTTCAATAAGTGCAATCCCCAAAGGACTGGGAGTATGGACAGAGTTGTTGGAGAGCTGTGATTGCACAGAGAAATACAAACAACATCTGAAAGGTTTCCCAGCTTCCTCTCTTTTCCTTTTGTTTTTCTTCCCTTTCAGAAAGGAATATTTTGCAACTGTTGCTTTTATTGGCTTATAGTTTACTTTACTAGCCACCAGATGCATCAGCTGGAATAACGAATATCCTTGTCTTTGTACTTGAATTATGTTGGAGAACATTTAAAACGTTTTTGGACCAGGCATTTGTAGAAACAAGATCTTTCTGTATTTCTGAAGTCTGATTCACATGTGCTAAGTGACAATCACTCAGGAGTAATTACTTGCTTTTAATGACTGTATTTATAGATGGTTAAATGGAAATGTTATATGTCTGAAGTCCTGAAGTTGCCACATCTAGTCATTATCAACTAATTATTTTCAGCACTTTGACAACAGGCAGAAGAGATGCATTTTTCAAAAGCTACCAAGGCACAAGTGTATATTAGTGTGACAACCGGTCCTTCACGCAACTTTCAGAATGTTACAGCATTACTTTCAGTGTGAATTCTGCAGGAAAATGAAAATGATGTAATAATTGGGATATGCATGATTCCCATTTTGTTATTTAATTTTCATCAAAAGTTAATCTTGTGCTTCTACAACTGGAATAGAAGAGGCTTTGCACCATGTGATGGTATCTAATAGAGAGCAGGATCCATAGCTAATACAGAGCAGATCTTCTACTCAGTGAATAACTTGCCGTGTCTCAATCTGCCCAACTGGAAAGTGAAAATCTGCTACTTAGTGAAGGGTCTTTTAGATTACTGATGGTGCTGGCCTTTGTGTTCTGTGGTTACATATTGATCCTTCGGTTGGTTAGACCTAAGGAAAGCTGGTATAGCATGTCATGGTCCCAGGTATGTGCAATAACTGTCTCTATATCGTTGATTTAACAAAAATCTGTGTTCTGACAAGATTTCTGTAAGAGTTAAGTTTGTTGTTAGAAAAGACAGGTGCCTTGAAACAGCACTAATAGCAATTTGAAAGGAAAGACCTCATACTGTGTGAAATCAGAGTCTCCTGACGATTTCTGAATCTGTGAGATTGATCTGTGGTGCAGGAAGGAAACCACAAAGAAAGAAATATAAGTTTTGGCTCAGATAAAGGATCTTCTATACATACCTGGCAGGTAAACGGAGCTGGAATGCTGATTAGTCTCACAATCAACCAGCATGAGAGTTTCTGACTAGTGGGCTATGCAAGAAAGGAGATAGAAGGTGCATAGCAATTTAAATTTTAGGTGAGGGGAAAAAAATACTATTTTCCTGCTTTGAAAATCAAGGCAGAAATGAAACTTTAGTCTCTGAATTTCAAAGTAGTGTCATATGTGCACTCTATTTGCACTGCAATGTGTGTACGCAGCCCCTGAGAGCAAGGTAAAACTGCAGCTGTATTTCAGGGGAGTAACACGGCGTGTAGAGAGAGCAGACTTGAGGCTCAGAATTGACATGTGCCTCCTAGAGACAAACTCTTCCTAGAGAGACGTGCATCTTGATGGTGTGATGTGGTGCTTCTGATCTTCCTGTCTTTTCTTCAAATGACTAGGGGCTTTAATAAGGCATGTGCCTATTGGTAAGTTTTTTGGCAATATGAGGCTAAATGCTTTTGTTGTACTCCGTAGTATTGTTTTTAGAAGAACTTGCATTATTCTAGTAGTAGGAAAACAAAACAATTGAAAATTATTAGGCTGGTATTAAGAAAGCATTCTTAAAATTGTGTTAGTTGTCTTAGGCTACAGGCAAAAACATGTCTGTATATTTTGCATGCAAATATGTATATACCTATTTTAAGCTCTTGTTAGAATATTAGCATTTATCCCAATTTTACTAATGAGACCAAATTGTAACATCAGTTTGAGAGATTAGGGATGAACAGATTGTTCTGCTTCTATAGGTGGGACTTGGTGTCAGCTGTTTTCCTTTTGGGTTTTTCATCTCCCAAGTTCTGACTGGGAAGATAAAAACATGTGAGATTAAAATGGGATAGAATTCATAACAAAAAAGCAAGACTCAAAGCAGAAACCTTGGTTAAAATAGGGAAAATGATTGGGTCAGCATATAACAAGGAACAGAGGAGCTGTAAGACTTTTACTGCAAAAATAATTTTAAGAAAAGATAATGGAAAGAGACACAAGGGAAAATAGAAATAAAAGTAATATCCATGCAGCTGTGAGAACCCCCAAATATTCTTGCTAATCAGGCTATATCCAAAATTTAACAAACCGAGTTTTCAAGCAGACGTTTAATCAAATTCTTGGCAAAAGTGACACAAGTTTTTGCCAACTTCAATTTTTTGACTGGCTCTTATTTTCAGTATTGTTTTAGGAACCGTACTTCCTGCCATTCTCTCTCACTGTAAATAGTTATAGTTCCATTAAAGGGCTGTTAGCTGCCTTTCAGAATGTACACACTGCCTCTTGTTCCCAGTGTAAACCAAGCGAAGATTATCCCAGTTGAAGTGGATATGCAGCAAAGGTCTTATAAAACAAACTAACATCTGTACTGGCAAAATAACAGATGGCTCGTATCTGCTTCCTTCATGTTTGTAGAGAGGATCTGGTGGGAAAGACCATTCCTGTTGGCAGTCTTTAATCTTAATACCTCGTGTAAACCAGTATAGCAGGGAACATCTGTCCACAGTGACTCTCTGACAAGTGGATGTGTGTGAAACCTGCTTAACATCAAAACTCTCTGGGCAAAAATGGTGCAGAGAGAGCACAATTCCACAGTCTAATTTGTATTTTGCTGCTTTTTTTGGTTTTCAGGACTGAAGTTGTGCTTATTCGTATTTGAGATACATTTTCTTTACCCGCCTATGCACAGTAGATTTTAGATATCTTACAATAATTTGTGTATACATTAAGTATTAAGGTACCAAATTCTAAGCGATGCTATCTTTACTGTAAAAGTGAGGATAAGAAGCTGTGCAGAGGATCATGCACATCAAGGTAAACACCACTCACAGCATTGTGTGCCTTGTTGTTTCTATTCACAACTTCTTTTTTTTTCCTGTTTCTACTGTGGCAGCTCTCTTGATCATTTTCTCTCAGAAAATCGTCTCCCATCTGTGCTATTGCTGACAAATCCAGTTTAAAACTGGGACAGAATTGCCCCTCAGAACACTATGTGAGTTTTCTTGTAATAACGGTAAATATCCAGTGGTGACCAACCAGGTAATAAGAATCTCTATGAAAGCCATTAAAACATTACCAAACCAGCTTGTATCTGATTTGAATCTTTGTCTTAACTAAAAAGGAAATTTTAGCTTCTACTCTTATTTTCAAGGAAATTCAGCTTATTCTGAATTGTGCTGTAAGCACTTAAGTATAATTTGGTGTGCACACTGTACATCTGTTTTCTTGATTGCCAGTAAGCTAGGAAAGAGTATATGTGATCATAGTTTAGTGCATTTCTATAAATACTTAACTGTCTTTGGGACTACAATTCTTTTTTCTCACCTTTCTTTTCATCATTCTTCTAAAAATTGTTTAGAAAAATTAAAATAATTCATCTATGTGGGAGATGTCAGGAAGGTAAAACGAATACGTAGGAATTCAAAGAGCTCCAAAAGATTATAGTCTTTTCATGACTTTTCTGAGCTGAGGGAGGTTAAGTGTAGTTTGTGGAGATAGTAAATAATAATGGCTGTATCAGAATGCATTGAAGTGAGGAGCAGAGGAGATGATATTAAACACGCAAATATGCTCAATCTGCTCATGCACTAGAATCTTCTATGAAGAAGGAAGTGTAATTTGTCTTAGCTTTGCAATTACTCATTGCACAATATTTGTATCTAAACAAATCCATGTCTTCATGGGGGCTTTACCTTGTCATAATAATCTTTGTCTTTTCTTTAATCAAGATTTTAATAGTATCTCTAAAATGGATTTAAAAAGGTAATTTTTCAAACCATTCAATTTTGGGAACCTTTCTCAAGATAATTAAATCTTTCACTACAGAATAATTCATCTAACTCTGCCACTATATAAATATTTCAATTACTTTAGGGTCCAGTGCAATTGGAAATTGTTTATTGTACTGTAGCAGGATATTTACAGAGCAAGAATTAAACATGTAAGCAATGTTACACTTTAAAACTCCCAGATATGCAGCCAGTCATTAATGTTATTGTTTATCTTAAATATATTGAAAACTTTTTCCCTGCATAAAGGCAGTCAGCTTGGTTCTAAACAAGGGCGTGTCTGTAGCTCAGAGGACTGCTCAAAGACACTGAGGTACTTGCCCACTTCGGAATATATAAATATGCACTTGTAGCTGAATGAGAAAACTAATCTTTAGTTCAAGTTTTCATGCTGTGTCTTTCAGATATCACATAGTAAAGGTCTCACTGGAATAAAGAAAAGAGGAAGTCTCTGTGGGAGACTAATGGCTTCCATAACCTTGATCTGCTTTGTGCTTAACATAAGACAAGTCCCAATTTGTCCCTGCAAATTTAATTTAATTTCAGGTTCATGGAGAGCTGTATTTTTAGTTTTATTTCCCCATATTCCTCTCACTTCTTTGTTCACTGTATTTTGTTCTAATATATTTCTAGATGAAGGGAAATTGAATTTATCTTACCGGAATTTGAGCCTGTCTATATCAACAGAATTTATGGGCACTGCAGTTAAGAAACTTGAACCAAAGGGAAGAAGCTAATCAGGCTTGATTGAATACACTCATATATATTGGAGATGGGATAGCTGGGGCATTAAGCAGGGAGATGCAGAGAGACATTTGGTGAACTGACCTTCATGAAAGATACCAAAAGTATTTGTCGTGGACTGGCTACTAACTCTGGGTTATATGACAGACTTTGACAACTTGCTTTCAAAAAAATGCATATAAAGAGCTGAAACTACAGAAATGTTTGGTAATTAGTGGCCCATAAGAAGTAAAACTTAATTAGAAAGAAGTTTCTAAAACCCCTAGTTTCCTCATTTTCCTCAGGAGTATACCAGATTAATATTAATCAACTTGTTGTCATGTCTCTCGTCCCTATATGGAGTTACTGGAAAAGTAGGAAGTCTGCCCTGCTATCTAGAAGCTACAGGAAAAGCATGCTTGCAAGAAAGATGAATACATCTCAAGAGGCAGTCGAGATACTGATAAAATTACTTGAAAGAGCTACTGCTGTGAATTTTAGAGAAACTATTTTAAATGTTGAAAGATCGGTGATGGGATAAATTCCCCAGGAAAAGCTAAAAAAGTCCATACATAAGTGATGTTTGCTGGTGGGGTTTCTGCTTAAGGATTACATCAACCTAAGGGAGCTCAGTGGTAAAACTACAGAGCTCCACAAAGTGCTTGTATGCAGAAATTCCAGAGACACCTGTTCTTGTTGTCCTTAGAGATGTGGTTACCATGGGCCACAAGCAAATGCAGGGAGAGACAGTAAACAGGAGCCAGAGGCCATAAAATACACGGGCACACTGCATTTTGTTCTCTACACCCCCTTTAGGTCCTTGCACTAGCAGGGTTAGAGGCAGTCAGACACCTGAAACACCTTCTGTGAAACAACACTGCTATCTCAGGGTTAGATACTGTTCTTTGTCTGTCTTTGATCCAGTATTCTTCCAGCTGGATGTGTTAGGCTGCTGAATAATCTCCTGTGACTGCCTGTGACCTGTCATGAGAACTTGTGTTTTCCGTCAGTTCGTAAATTTCAGTCTGTGTTCCCAGAGCTAATTTTCCAAGCTATAAGAATAAAATGGGCAATATTTTCCATAATATTTAATTCAGAGTAAAACCAAAGGGTAGGATATAAGATATTCATTATGTAAAGGATTATATATGTATATAGTGAAGGTAAACATACGGATCTCTATAAGAATCTTTGCTTTTAAACCTATGGTAGGAGGAATGATGCAGGATGTAATATTTGTACATCTGTATGCCCCATAGATAGATAGTAAGGCCATGACATTTGTTCTTGGTTTTACCGGAGTCTTGCTTCATGACCTTGTGAAAGCTGCTTCATGATTCTGTGTCTCAGCTTCCCCATCTGTCCAATGATGCTTATAAAACACTTTGAGATGTTGTGGTGAATCACGCCACAGGAATTAATAATAGATGACAGTGTAGATGGTATCATTATACATATACAGATATATGAGAACAGAGGTCTATTTTATAATTTCAACTGTGCTTTTCTAGATGACTTGAAACTTTCTGGTATTAAGACTGTGCTGACAAAAAGATTTGTTTGCTAAAAATATTTAAATCTCCGTTCACATTTTCTAGAGATCTGATTATATATTTTTGCTTCAGTGTCTCCTTTTACTTTAAAAAAAAATTAAATTATTAAATGCCACATTGTTTTGGATGTTAAATTATTAAATGCCACACTGCTTTGGATGCAGCCCAGGACACGATTGGCTTTGTGGGTTGCAAGCAGACGCTGCCAGGTTGTGTTGAACTTTTTGTCAACCAACACCATCACGTCATTCTCCCAAGGGCTACTCTCAATCATTCTCTTTCGCAATCCAACCCAGCCTATATTTGTGTTGGGATTGCCCCGATCCAGGTGCAAGACCTTGTCTTGGCCTTGCTGAGCTTCATGAGGTTTGCACGGGCCTGCCTGTCAAGGTCCCTGAGGATGGCATCCCCTCCCTCCAATGTGTCAGTTGCACCACACAGCTCTGTGTCATGCAAAAACTTGCTAAAATATGTTAAATCAATTGCAACACCCTGTGTATGTTTTTGTTCTTGGTATATAGTTATAGTACCAACTGCATATGTTGGTAATGATGCAAATGTTCCATACTTAAACTCCTAAATCCTAGTTCTAAGAAAGACATTAAAACTTACTTTAAAATCACGTAGCATGAGTTTGCATTTCCCTTGAGAAAATTTTATATAACATTGTCAGTAATTCCCTGCTGAAATAATTGCTGCCCACACTTTGCTTCTGGACTTGCTTTTGAAAAAGAAAATTCTCTTTTGCTAACTGAAAGTTGCTGATATGAAAATGACCATTGAAATCTTCATTAATTGCCTTCTTTTTCTTAATTAAAGGTTTTGTAAGTAACCTCTTTGTGGGTTTGGAGTACAAGATGATAACTGGCTATACGTTGCTGAGATAATTCCCTTCATTACAAAAATAGTAACAAGAGAAGGTTTTTTCTAAATATCAATAGAGTCATGCATAGTGTCAGATAAAATGTAGTCTTCATAAATTCAACCTGGTTCAAGTAAATACTCTTCTTTGAAAACAAGTCCAATTCATATCTTATGGTGTTTTGTTTCTACTAATTTGCTGCAGTCATAGTAGCTCAAACAGCTTTACTGGTTATTAGCTTTTTGAAGTAATTTAGGTGTTAATTTTTCTTTCTTGCGAGAGAAAAATAATTGCTGTCTACACGAGCATAAAGTTATTTAGAGCAGGTAGAAGTAAAAGAACAGAAAAAAAAAAATAATTGTGAATCTGTAGTGTTTCTCAGTGCTCAGATGGCAAAGTCACGAGCTTAAAAAAAGTGCTGTTGGGATTTTCCATTCAGTCATGCACAGCATCCTTCTCTCCTAGCTGGGATGTTGAAGTCTGAATGGGTGGACAAGCAGATGAGTCAGAAAAAGGTTTGTATGCTCAAACCCAGAGGAGGGGGTTGCACTCTGCCTGGGTGCCGGTAAGACGTGCAGTAGCACAGAGGTCTGTCCTGGGCCCCATCCTGTGTAAGGTTTAACCAGAGGTGCGGACGAGGCGGTGAAGAGCTGGCTCAGCAGCTCTGCAGGTGATGCACAACTGCGGGGAGCAGCTCATCTGCTCGAGAGCAGGGCTGCTCTCACATCCAGATGTCTTGGAGAAATGGTCTGATGTAAACCTCGTGAAACTCAGCGTGACATGGGCACAGTCCTGCCCCAGGAAGGAAGAGCCCCCGCCAGCAGGGCAGGCTGGGCACTGTCCAGGGAGCAGCCCTGTGGGAAAGGCCATGCCATCCTGCCGGGCAGCAAGGGGGATGTGGGCAAGGAACATGCACTGACAGCAAAGTTGGCCAGCGACCCCCTGGGCTGTGTGAACAAGAGCAGGACCAGTAGAGCAAGGAAAGTGAACAATCCCCTCCACCTAGCACATTTTAGAGGACATCTGTGTGGACAGAAGCCTGGAAAGCAACTCTTCTCATTGTCAAAAGGAGTAGAGTACATCTGGTGATATGGAGGAATAAGAAACAGTTAAAAAAAGTTGAAATGTTAGGCTTTGTGCTTCAAATGGTCAAACCGTACCCAGGTGTTTCTATTTCCCTAAAGAGTCATACTAATATGCATGTTATTTTTCCATTGCAACCAAAAAGTGAAAGAAAACTTCATTTGAATCCTCAATTCATTTTCTCAAATGCTTTCACAAACTTCTTTAGCCTTTAGTCCATCTTAATTGGATACACGAATGCGCTATAAAGTGCAAATAGAAGCTTTTTTCTCAGTCTATCAGTCTGAAAATTCAAAAGTTCAAGAAGCAGTGTAAGTACCCTCTGAAATATCCTATAATTTAAGAAAACCCTTATGCTTCCTAAATTAATTTTTACCTTAATTTCTCAATATATTAGTGGAAACTATTAACTTGTAGACTTTCTGATTGCTGTACTGATCAAAAAGGGAGGAGTAATTTTTTAAGTCTCTTTGAAGAATAATGAAAGCAAATGAAAGATGAAGGAATTTGATAACATCAAAAAGAATTATAATTTGATGATGACCTTTCTATTTTCTAGTGGTTCATTTCCTGTTCAGGTTTTTATGTTCTCAAACATACTTTGGATGGATGCATCCAAACTATAGCCGCGGACCTAGATGCACAATGAGAGCAAGCAAGTTCAAAAACAAATTTCTTGGCAAATTCTAAAGTTTAGTGTTTCCCTGATGAGCAAAACACATTCAGAATTAATGTCATGATGCTTCTAATTGTTAGCCTTCAGCTGAATTTCTGGAGTTTATTGGACAGCTGTAATATAAAATACCATTATGAGTTCTCTTTTGGGTTACAGTATGATTATATGCAGCGTGTAATTTTTGAATTTTCAAATCTGGAGATTTACAGCAGAAAAATATTTAATTGGATCTTTTAATGAAAAAAAATCATCTTTCTTGGATTGCTCACATCTGGTAGACTGTTTATAAATTTACAAAGACAGGAGACTGTCATTAACTCTGTTAATGGTACTACTGTTGGTTAAAAGATTTTCCTGAGTGCAATGATTGTCAAAGCAAGCCCAAGCCCAGTCCAGTAACCATGGTGCATTCCCAGGTAAGCAGAGGTATTGAACAGGCCCTTTTGTTTTGGGGTTTTTTGATTGCTCTACTACTCACTCTGACCAGAAATGTAATGGTCTACAAATGTAGAGTTGCTTAGCAACAATGAGCAAAATACTGTGAATCTTTTTAATTTTGTTGTATTTGTCATCATAGAACTTTTTGTTATGTTTGCATGTGAAAAAAAAAATTGGATGTTTTTAATATCCATAAAGGCAAAAGGATCCAGAACAGTTTAGACCAGAGCTATCCATGACACAGATGTATCAAATGGCTGTTGAATTAATTGTTTGAATTGTTGCTGGTTTTGTTTTGTTTTGGGGTTTTGGGGGGTTTTTTTGTGGTATTTGTGTTTGGGGTCTTTTTAACAAAATAGTAGCCTATTTACTCTCTTGTGTCTCCTAGTTTTCTCAGAAAATAACAGCCTGTAAAACTGCTTTCTTCCCCTGCATTCTGAAATGACCTTGTGGTACTGATATGCTAATGTATTCAAATGAGACATTATGTTTCAAAACCCACTAGCAGACATTAAAAAATGCCAATATACTAAAAATAGAAATACTTTTGAAATGCGGGGGTATAAATTTAACTATGTTAACTAACCTAGCAGTCAGGTTCTGAAAATACATGTTTTGTCAGGACAATTTGGGAAGGTTGGAGCCACAAATGGTTCCGCAGTAGCTGCGCTGGTTTTTCTGGAGAGGCGAATTGGATTAGCTCTGTTGTAAAGTAAAACCTGAGAACCTGGGTCGCGTTCCACCATCAGCCTGAGCATTGCTGGAAAGGGAAGTCAACAGAGGCACTGAGATACAGCTTTGTCCCAAAGGCACAACCGCCCATATTTCTCTGTCCACATCGCGCTCTCTGTGCATTGCAGACTCCTTTCCTCTCTTTCCACTGCACGTGCATCTGCCACAACAAAGCTCCAACCCTGAGAGCAGCAGCACAGGGTGCAAGAACACCTGCCCAGGTTCGGTGTGCCCCGGCCAGCTTTGAGGCAGCTGCTGGTTTTGCTGAGAGGCTTAGTGCCAGTCAAGACAAGAAGTAGTAGTGAATTGGTCTCAGAATAAATTATTTTTAGTCCCAGCACTGAGTATCTTAATAAATATCTGATTGTTAAATATTATGGTTAGATACAATTTCTTTTCAGCCTGAAGGCCAGGTAACTTTCTTCGACCAAGATAAGTTTATCACCAATACATAGCAGGAAGAACATTGTGATTCCGTAACATCTTGTAGTTCTGAAATATTTCCTGATTTACTCATTGGCAGGAAAGAGTAGAGGAGTTCTGGTTACAGAAAGAAGAAAAAAAATCAAAACATAACTACTTCTGTCTTCCGTCACTGATCTTAGACACAATTTCAGATTTTTTCAGATCAGGCAGTCCTTGTGTTGGTTATTATAGGTTAACAAATTGAGTCAAACTTGTAGTTTGCTTATATATTGACCTGCAACAAAATGGCACCAATGGCTGAATGCAAGTAGTAGTAGGTCAGCACCAGTTCTTGAAAGAAAAACATGCTAGCATTTAAATATGATTTGTCTTCTTAAATTATGTCAGTCTCTAAATCAGGCCATTCATGAGACAGTGTAGAGGTCAAAGATTTTTTTGAAAGGATCTTAATTTTTTTATTTTACCTATATATTACTACAGATGTTGAGGATTTTGACTTTTTTTTATACAAAGTCATAATGATTTAAATTCTATATGTATGATGAAATAAAACTATACTTTTATATAGCTGTAGGGTGGATAAACATAGCAATTTAAAAAACAATAATTTGGAGCAGCTTGTTTACATCTTCCTTCAGACTTTGAATTTAATACAGCTTAATAGAATTAATTATCTTTCTTCATCCTCTAGCTATTTTGATTTATTATGGATAAACCATATACAACTACCTTTAACTGTCACTGAAATTTTGGGATTATCTGCATGGCTTACATAAAAACATTTTTTTGATCTCTTTATAAATAATAATTACTAGTGACCTAGCTTCCATCAAAACAGTATCATATAGCAGAATAATCTTTAATCTCTTGAGGAAAAATTTACTTCATCAGATATAAGTGTCTATACCTTTAAAAAAGCTGCACCTTCCCCTGGTGTCAACATGATTTTTGTTATCTTCAAAAAGTGATTGGATCAGTGTTATCAGTATATGCCTAGAACTAAAACATTTGGGTATAGTTGAGAAGAATGATTATTTGGATTTGGGTTATATCAGATTTTTTTTCTAGTTCTTGTTGCGTAAACACCAGATGAATCAATTTAGAGGCAACTAGAGTATTTGAAACATTATGAACATGCTTCTTTAATTGCCTCTTTGTTTTGACAAGAAAATAAGAAAAAAAAATGTTTATTAAGTTTTCTTGCCTGTTGAAATTTGTATTGCCTGAGTACTTTATTTGTGACAAAGAGCAGTAAAAATCCATGGTGTATATAATAAGAAACTATGGTTTATACTTAGATGGCATCGTTGTGACTTTTCTGGGCTCTACTTTCAATAATCTGAAAATAAATTTAACTGGTACTCAGAACATTTTTGTGCATAAACCCTCTTCTCGTATCCCCTCAAAGTTAGAAATGTCCCGTATAGCTTTTCTATAGAAGAATTTTAGGCTGGGCAGCTTTATGGGAGGATTAATATTTATAGATTATTTTTGAAGAGTGACAGCTAAGTTGTACATGCAGGATCCACTAATTAATAATACTTAATTAAATTTTAGGTTTTTCCCTTGCTTGATGCATCTGGAGACACTGGAGAGTCTTTTGTGGCTGTTTAATGATACCCCTTTCTTAAACACCAAACTGAACATTATGATGTTTTTACCACATCGTTTGTTTCTGCATTAGGTTGGCAATAACCATAAAATGATCCTCTCCCCAGTTTATCTATCTGATTTATTTACAGACAGAAATTCCATCTCCTCTTACGTTTTATGTTTACTATACAAAGTAGGTTAAGCTCTTCTGCTCTCTGATATGAATTCATGTGTCTTGAACGTACACCTTCTGCAATATTGCAGGTGCGCTTTGATGCTGTAGATTTTCTCGAATTCTTAATGTCTTCTTTTTTCAAACTTGTATTTGACTCTTTGTCAATTAGCACATGTGAGCTTTTCCTCCCGCATCATCCCCAAATGATGAGCTTCCCACTTAATAACAGAAATTAGTCCCTTCATATTAATCCCATTTTTGTTTTTTCTCTTCCAAAGGCCAATCAGACTATCCTTATAAAATCCTAATCCGCATTTGTTTTTAAAATGCCACATTTCATGTCAGCAATGGCTGTCATTAATGCACTACTTCATGTTAGTTAATATAAATGTGAAATATCAATCTTTGTATCAGTACTTCAAGAACTGATAACCTTCTTGCAGTCTGACTTTTTTTTAGCCCTACGCATTATAATATTTTCATTAAATAACACTATCCGTAGCTCTTTAAAGCTACTCCTCCTCCACCATAACCAATATTTGTGTGCAATCATATAAAAATCATTACTAAAACTCAGATTCATAAAGCCTGCCTGATAATCAGTTATCTTTTGAAAGAGAGAATGTTATGTCTATTTATTATACCTTGCACAGCATTTGTTGCATTTTTCCCCATATTGTCCATGGGAATAATGGTTTTCATCTGTAATGCCTGTATCTGTTTCTTATTGTTCTTAAACATAGCTATTCCAACAGATTATTTAATAAATGTGCCTTTTTCTTTATGAGATAAAAACCTTTATCTCATAAACTTTTCCTGGTGAGTGAGAAGTCAGTGGATTTACATACATACCTCCTTTGGGGTGGGGGGTTGTTGTTGCAATCTGCCTGGAAGAAGCTGGACTCGACCCTACTGAAGTAGATAGAATTAAACAAGCTTCAAACGAAGCTGTTTACAGATAATTGTGGCATCTGAAATGAGCTTACTGATTTTTTTTTTGCCTTCAGAGCTTTGGTTTCAAACACCTGTGTTGTTTAATTCAAGAACTAAAGCAAGTTAGAGATCATTCAGCTACGTTTACATAATACTTAGCCACGTCTCTGATTTGCAGCATTTACATCTGCCTTAAAGATGATTTATTGGCAGGCTGAGAAACACTAAATTAATGTTGGAGTTATGCTCAAAGTGTGTGTATACTTGGTATTGGTACTTGCCACTTTCAAATAAACTTTAAATTCCTGTTCTTTAGCAGAGGTAGCACACAAAACGTGGTGTCTCAGTCTGTCCTGTCTCCCCTGGGCTCTGCTCTGCATTGGCAGAAATGTTTGCTGTCACCCAGAACCACGCTGCAGTAGGAACTGCTCTGATTTTTAAGCATATGCACTGGCAACAGTTGTCTTCCACACTCTGTAAACTCAGATCCTTGCCTTCCATCCAAAACAAAGTCTGGGTCTTTTTTTTTTTTCCAGTGTCAGATGTGAATAGCAAAGGAGGAACTTTTTTAGGCCTCGTGGCTAGATTTTGTACAGAGAGTGCTAAAGCTGCATATGGCACAAATACTGGAATTATCGTGTGTGTGGGTGTGCAACAGGCAAAGAAGCACGAGCAAGTCAGTTCTGCAAGGGGGGAAAAAAAAAAGAGGCAGGCAAAGCTGAGAGGAAATGGGGCCAAAAAATATTAGTTCAGTTGTTCTCTTATAAATACCTCATTACTTGAACTAATGATGACCATAGATGAAGTAAAGTCAGTTTCTTCACCTCAGGAGCCTGGCTAAGCAGATGTAAACCACCTTCATTTCAAGTTTTGACCTTAAATCAACTCTTGGCTGTGGAACAGCTCGGTAAAGTTTATAAGCAAAATTACTTAGCTGAAATTATGTCAGATAGCTATAGGTAGTGTGACTGGTATTAGCCACAGTATTCCTAAGAAAGAGGAATCCTCTTAGTATGGAAAGAGGAACAGTTACCCTTTTTGAGGCTGCAATTATAAATTTGATTTTTTTCTGTCATATTTTAAAGAGGAATTTACTGCCTTAAAATCCTTTGACATCTACTGAAAAAGATCTCTTATAAATTAAGCTAAAGAGCAGAGACCCTGCTGATCAAGGAATGATAATTTTGCTCCAACCCACCTAGAAGTACAGGGTGACACACCTTTTAAAATATTATGCTTGTATGATTTATTAATGGAAAAAATATATTAAAATTTTACTCCAAAATCCTGTAATACTTTTGACTTTTTTTAGCTATTTTCTTTCATAGTGACATGAGGAATGAGACACAGTAGCCTGCTAGTCTTTGTAGGCTAAGTGGGTGACCGTGATATTCGGCATTTTAGTGTATTGTGCAAACATATAACATATAGCAGCTATAATTTAATAAAGGCCACATTCCTTATGTTAGGACCTTGTTTTGGCAGACCGAGAATTAGACTGAAACCTTTTCACCTTCTCCAGTTCTCACACATTGAAACATTGTTGGTTAAACTGTACAAATCTTCCTAACAAGGATAATCCTGCTTCTCTTCAGCTGTCCCAGCAACCCTTCTACAAGCATGTCCAACAAGTAGTAACAAGGGGCAGCATCCAGTGACACTCATAAACACTACTGAAGCACTGGAAGCCTTCTATGTCTTCTATTTATTTTTGTGCTCTTCTCTAATATTGGTGTTCCACCTTAAAAGTTGAAAAAAATAGTTGTTTTTCAGCAAATATCCACAGAAGTGAAATCTCTGGAAGAGATGTGTTGCCACCAATAGGTTATACTGCTTTGAAAGTGAAATAATTTATATGTGTGGTAAAAACTGGCTTATGAATTCCACTGTGGCTGTTGTGGGGAAAGGGAGGAAAAAGGCGGTGGCGTTTCTGTTAGCACCTCTGTGTTGTGTGTATATATGCAGTGATGTGATATAGTGGTGATCTACAGTATTTATGTTGAGATAAGTATCTCCTTGAAAACAGAGCTATTTAGCATTAGGAACTGCACTGAAAAATGCTGTACTGATCAGAGAGGATGACTATATTGGAATTTTTTGAAAATGAACGAATAAGCCCAACTTCTGAGAGACATAAATTTGTGTTTAATATTTTCTGCATTTAGATGGAGTAATTTTCCACACTGGTTACAAATAATCATCACAGTATTATAACACTGAGCATTTGTGCATATGTGATGACAGAAGCTATTTTTGGATGCAGGTGGAATTGCACTCTGCTCAAGTGAGTTTGCATGGCCAGCCCTCATTACCCAAAGAGCAATTGCATACATGCAGCTCACAAAATGAGCTCCAAACCCCCAGCGAGTTTCCCTAAGAGTTAATTCAAGCAGTTTGGTGACCTGCCAGGAACTCTGGAGTAAAATCCTGTCTCTGTGGAAATCCAGTGGGAACCTTGCTGTTAACTTCAGTCGCTGCAGGATCAGGCAGTATATTCCTAAGTAACTTCAGTGCTACATAGGCAGTAGTATTGTCAAACTGGGGATCTTTATTACACCCATTTATTAAAAATATACCAGAATTAGGGTTAAATAAACGCTGTAAGTAAGAATGACCATTGATTAACCAAGGATAATATTAAAAATAAGCACAAAATATAGTTGAATCTAGTCTAGTGCTGGGAGTACATGAGCAAAGTAATAACTTTTTCTTCTGTCTGCTGCTAAGTTTTATAGATATGCGGTAAGAGGTTTTGTATTGCCATCTGTATTGCAAAGGTCTTGGTAATGTTTAGTTTTCTACTTTTCATAATAAGTAGAAAATGATACTCTATATCTGTTGTAGTTCCTGTGGAAAGTAAAGAACTAAGAAGTTGCATATTTTCATGTTTGTTCTGCAAAGTTTTATTTGAATGCAACTAGTTAAATAAGTCTTCTACATTTTCTCTGCAGTCTCTGACATTGAAAATTCTATACTGTGCCAAAGAAATTATTTTTTAGTGCAATTATATACAAATATCACTGACACTGTCAAACTTATAAAATATTTATTCAGCATGTAAAATGTCGTGTTAAAATCTATAATAAAAATTTTTTCAAGGAGAAAAATATTTAACCTGACAAATACTTTTGAAAAGAATTTAAAATGTGATTGGGAAGAGTATACTGGGAATGAGTTTCTTTGAAATATTGCATTCAATGTAGCAGTTTGGCTTACTTTTTATTTAGATTAAGCTTATTTTACTAAAAAAGCATTTTTGAATAATATAAATAGCATTTGTATTTTAAAAAATTTGCAGGTGATTTTTTGCTTAGCCAGGCAGAATTCATGTGGGAATTTTTCAGACACTGGACAATTTATCTTTTCTCCCTCAAGTCTGTACTTATTAAAAGATAAATAAAACTTCATAGGTGCACTGCTTACTTAATCAGAGTTAAAATCATGGTGTAATAGTCCAAGAGCTTTCTCCACTAAGTGCTTTCCAAACTGTAGCTTTGCCATTTGCTGAACCCATTTCGCCGGCTCAAAGAATATACAAAAGTCAGTTGTAAAGGAGTCTTTACCAATTCCTGTGCAATGTCCTTTAAGCCTTCACTCTTCCCAGGCCTGTTCATTATTTCCTTATCTATAACTAGAGAAAGAACTAAAAGAGAACTCTGGACCAGATGCACAAAATGTGCAATTTCCAATTTTCATAGCAAAGTGCTTCAAAATTCCAAATAAAGACTGGCAGCCTTCATATTTCACTTTTGTTCACTTTGAGGTTGGGTTTTTTTTGTTGTTTTGTTGGTTTTTTTTTTTAATTCATCAACGTAAATTCAAAAGACAGCTGAAATCCATTGATATTTCTGTCCATCTGCAAGAAGAATGAGAAGGAAATAACATTGAATTTGTATTCAGCTCCACCAAGGGCAAAGTAAGAAAGGAAAAGTGTCATGCTGCAAAGCGAGGCAATCCATGAGCAGATATAACCCTGGAAACAGATCAGAATACCTTAGGAGTTTCTCTGTTGTTCTTTAATGATGGACCTTTGCACCAGCTAAAAATGTGATGAAGTGGCACATGAACTTTTAAGTCTGATACCATTTTTAATGGAAGCTGAAGAAAGGAGACTACATAATTACTGTGAGATTTCAGGTTTTTCCAGGGGGAGTCTACCCAGCTAATCCTGAGAGAATTGGCTGTTGCTTTTAAAGTTGAGCATTTACAGTGTGAACATAGTTGAAGTAATTTAATTAGTGCCTATTCATTGGGGAAACAAAGATCCCCTACAGATCACCATATTAGCTGACATTGGACGCATGGTAGCTATTGACATTAAATTGTAGGAATTTAATTGATTTCAGTCAAATGACCTTTTAATATGTTCCTGTGAGTTTTGTGTGGTTGAGTCAAATTTATCTGTAAATTGTAAATAAATGCAATTTTTGAAAAAAAAATGTTTCAAAATTTTGAGAGAAATGTTAAATATTGTTAGCGGACTTCATTGCTCCCTGGATACCAGAATCCACCATATTAACTCATTCCAGGCATACTGTCTTGTTCAGTCATTGTCAAACACTTATTTAGCAAATGCTTCACCCATTTCTCCTTTGCACATTACTGCCTGATTCAGGGATTGCCTGCCAAGAGTTTTCAAAGAGTATAAAAACATTCTAGGTAAAAACTTCTCTGTTGTGCTTGTTTGATGTCATCACCCATGTCGCCTGGGCTACAGAGTAGGAAAGGGTGTCACTCTAAAAAGGAGAGCTATAAAGGAATCCCCTGAGAACCTGCTGTGAGAACAGAGCTACCTGGCTGAAAGGCTGGTGTTTCTTGGGCAAAGAAAATAATTTTATGTCATTCTTCAAAATGGAACTTTGTATCAGTTATATATCAGTTTTCAGCTTTGTGGCCAAGCAGTTGTAGAGCAAAATTATTTTACATACTTCCTGTGTTTCTGGTCAGGTTTCTGAAGTAATCTCCATGATCTTCCCAAGAGGGAGTTTTCCTACTGTATTTAGCAAGAAATACGAATATTTTTTATGAAGATGATGAGCATTCAGAGGTCTCATAGCACGGTTCTATACAGAAGGAATCGTAGATGATGTTTTTTGTGTGTGTCCCGCTGCCTTCAGCATCATTTGCGTGTTTCTGGCTTTGACTGAATAGTCCCTGTGCTGTTATCCCCACCCACCAAACTGGCTCTTTGCTGCTTTCTAGAAGTACTTTGTCCCTAACCGTCCCCACACTGAAGCCCCAGGTGCTGCAGAGTTGTACCCAGCCACATCTCCTACAGCTTGCCACAAGTGGAGCCAAAATACCTCGCCACAAACAGGGCCCTGTGTGTCTATGCAAGGAGAATGAATAGTAGTATGTTTCATAATAGGAAGAACAACATATTTCTCCTTTCTTTTGTTACTGAATCATCTGCTTTAATTTATTTCAAGAGAATAGAGTTAGTTATATAGAATAGAATAGGCAGTTATTTGCATCTTACAATCATCTTGTCTAGGAATTTTGTGATGAAAAGGCTAGAACTAAAAAAAAACCCCATGCTATGATCCCCAGACTTCCAAAGTAGCCTGTCAGTATTTCTGAATTTATATGTAAGGCATATGTTAAAAGCAAATTGTTCTATGTTGTTTTATTAACTTCAAGAAATCACCTTTTTAGTGAAATCTTAAATTCAAATGATTCTGTGTGTAGAAATAATTTTTTCAATGTAGATGTTGAATGAAGTCTCTTGGTATTTTGCTGTTGTTGTTATCCTCTCCTTGAGTGTTCTATATTAGACTCAAATCAGAGGGGGATTTGCAGAAGAGGACCTAAATCAGATGAGACAGGTAGATCGACTATCAGGTGGAGAAAGGAGGGATATGCAGTAGTAGGTTTCACATTTTGTTTTAATTTGAAACACAGTATTTAGGTCCTGTGGAATGCCAGAATACTCTTTCACCCCATTGACATAGCATAGGTCACTATCAAAATTAGAAATCTAATCAAAACAAGTTGTAGGACTGCAGCCCTTAACACTATATTTTACCTGATTTTTTTCCCCTGGATTTTGGGGGCTTAACATATCCCAAAGCCTAGCTCCATAAGCTAGTTCTCTTAAGAGAAAAGAAAATTATGAAAAAGAAAATAGTTCTTGTAGATTATTTCTTAACTGGAGTTTTTAAACTGTCTTTTGAGTTTTCCTTCAGTTATTAATTTTCAATGAGAAGAGTGCAAAGCCCTCTTGTTATTTCCACATCTATCTAAATACTCTCTCAAAAATTTTTTTACTCTTAAGTTCTAGCTCCCTTAGTAATTGATAATTGCATTGAAAAATTATTTTTAAATGTACAAAAAAAAAAATTTATGCTTCAGGGAATAAATAATTTTCTTGATATTACAGAGTAAATAATTTCTTTAGTGGCCACTACTGTGGTTTGAATATCAGACTTAACTTAGTTCTTTTATTCATTATAATAAATCCTATAAATCCCCAGAGTGATGAAGAAAAGTCTATCAAATAAAAAGGCTGACAAGAATTAATGCAAAAACGTCCTTAGTTCTCACAACACTGGACACAATTCCTCATTAAATATATTGGTAGGGAAATAGTAAGAGAACTCATCTGCATACCCTGGGTAGTTTAATTTTATTCAGTGGATTTAATTGTTGTACCTGCAGACAGAAGCTAATCTGTTGCATGGCATATAAACTTTGCAGAGTGGGAAATTCACTTTAAATTGCTCTTCTATTGAATCCAATTTTCGTCCTCACTGAGGGAGAAAATATTTTTTGTTATGAATGGATGGTTATATATTTTAACTACTTCACCTTTACCTCTAAGAATAGCCCTAACAAGGACTTCCTTATTTTCCACATAGTGCTCATAGCTATTTCTAAGATACCTCTGTCTACCAGGAATTGTTCTGAATAAGTGAGAATTGCTGTCATTTTGGGGAATAGGGCTTAAGCATGGCAGCCCTTTTCATTTTCAGTCGTGATCAGCGAGCAATTGGCCACGTCTCATCCTAGAACTCAGTGGAGTTCCACGAGGAATGGATTAAGTGCAGCAGCTGCTTTTCTTTGAATACCTGTGTACAATTAGCAGTTTTTCCTCTGTTTCACAGATAGGCTGGCGCATGAGGGCTGATTTGTTAATGCTGGGGAAATGGTATTTGACCAGAAGGGAAGCGGAGGAATGCGTGGCTTCTTTGCCTCTTCTGAAAACGTACTTCTCTCATTATGTGCCAAACTGGCATTTAGCTCTTTCATACCTACTGATATAGCAGCCCTGAGGAGAAAACATTGTCTTTCACAGAAATTTCAAGAGCCTGTTAGACTCTCCCACGTTTAACAGAGTTGGACATAGAAGGGGACTGGAGAACAAGCACCAGTAGGATCTGTCCTTTGCTCAGTCAGTGGGGTTACTGTGGATGTTGTTTCGACTGTGAGCAGAATGAAAGCCCAAAAGCACAGGAAAATCATCTACAAGCACGCACATTGTTAACCTATAATGGGATGCATAATTACTAAAAAGGGAAGCTTGTAGTGGGGGTGGGTAGGGTGAAGTCGTTTGCCCTTTAAGATGTGTTTGATTTAGTCAGGGGGGTGGACCTACTCTGAGCAAAACCCCTGGAGATGTTTTTTTAATTGAGGAAGGAAAAGAATATATGAATTATTTTTCTTGTTTGGTTTTTAAAGTAATCAAATAGGGTTGTACATGTGGCACCCATATTTGTACAGTGAGAACACTAGGAAGTGATTTGTGGAGGTTTTTTTTAGAGTTTGAGGGGAAAGAGCGCTGGAATCTCTTTTACTATGTTATAAATCAGTTTTAGAGATGTATAGATCTGCCTCAGCCATGCCCCATTACGCCCAAATCACGATATTCCTGTGTCTGTAACAATTTTAGAGGTTGTGTTCTTTCTGTAGCTGTAGCTAATTACATTTTGTTGCAGTATAATTTCAGATATTGTTTTAAATTGCTACTTCATCTCTAAAAGAAATGTTGGCAAACAGCATGGTTGTGCATTATCATTTCTTGGATGCTTTTACAGTTTCTCAGACTGTAGAGTGGAAAAGGAAGGGGCAAAGTAGGAAGGTTGCACTAGACCAAAGCACTCAGCCAAGAAGGTTTGGAAACAGCAGATCTGATTTAACCTGATATTCCACCATTCGTGCCTTCCTGTAAGTGTAGCTTATTATATAAGGAATCGAACAAAACAAAGGGGTGTCTGCCAAAGACTTGTAGGAAAAATGAATATGCAGGTTCTAAACTATCCAGTATATCAACCTGCATGCAGCTAACCTAGAGGATTTGTCAGGCTTCACACAAAGAAACGTACATTGTGTACATCATAGCCAGTACCTTGTAGCACAATACCAATAAACTCAAAAGATCATTTCCCCCATGAAAATCATCAGTTAGATTTTGTCAAAGGATTTTTTGGGCCCAAAGTGGAGCTGGAGTTTTCACATTTAGAATTTCTTCCTGTTGTTTTGATAAGACCTGGATACATAAAATTAAACTTTACTTTTCTGCATTACAGTTTTTGGCTTTTCCCAGTCTGAAATATAGTTTAGTGCGTTTTGATTTGAGAGTTGTGGAAACAATTGCTCTACTCCCACACTGACATTAGCAGTACTTCCCCCCCCCCACTTCCCTTATGATACCCAGAGAATTGAAATTGTGTTGTTCTCTTTAGGTCTCCTGAGCTGAATCCATTTCATGCTGAAATCAATGGAATTTGGAACAGCTCTTTGTGCTCCTGTTATATTCAGGGGGAAATTTTTTTCACATGAGAATTTTTCCTCTGCTGGAGAAGAGCTGCTGCTCTGTATCTTGGGCTGTAACTATCCCCTAGATATGACTTCAGCCATCTGGGAAAGAATTATTTAATTAAAGAATTAACTATACCTCAGAACAGAGAAATGTAAGTGCTCACATCTAAGGGAGAAATGTAGGCCACGCTTTCATGAGGAACACGATTTGGGAAAAAGCAGCTGAAAAAAATTCCTTTGGGCAAAAGAATGCCTAATATTTTAGGAGTGAGAGAAGAGGTAAAAAGGAGACTTAGCCGTGGAAAGAATGGACAATTGAACATAAACAATACTCTGTATAGAGCACAGATGAGTTTGTTACTGGAATGAAGTTTATAGTTCTCTTCATTGATGACATGGAAAATTTTAGGAAAAAGTTCCTTAATGGAGACATATAAATATCTGTTGTGATGAGACTCAAGGAATTGATAGGACTGGTGTGTATTTTTCTCATGGTCTAGAAATGCATGTTTATGGATCAAACACAAATTTCATTTTAAAGTACTTATAAACATAGAAGGTGAATCTACAGCAAGATCCTGTAGCATCAAATTTAAAGTAGAAAAGAGGAAATCCTCTGTTTCTATGTCAAGGCAAATCTCTATCCTCTAGAAATTTATTTCAAAGTTGTTGAGGTTTTTTGGTTGGTTGGTTTGGTGTTTGCTTGTTTTGCTTGTTTAAATTACTGCAATTATACATAAGAGAAAAAGAATATACAGAGAAGTATAAGAATTTCTTGGTAAGTATGAGGATAAATGGAAAGTATATAGAGTTATGTCACATTTGCGTTTCAAGGTGAAATGATCTATAGTTGGTAATCTGCAGAAAAGCATTATGCCTTTCTTTGATATCCTTCTGGTATAAAAACCTTCAGTACTATATTTCAACAGTGCCTTTAGGCTTATGCAAGTCAAATTGCATCACTTGTTACATCTGCATGTTATGAAGGTTCTCATTGCTGAGCATTATTTTGTTTGTGTCTTTGTATTGTTGAATTCTCTCCAAAATGATGGGTTTGAAACCAAACATAGCTTTTCAATTTAGGAGGATGTTCAGCGGTTACAGAGTGGTTGAGTTAAGCTTTATTTATCTTGTCATCCGTGAGGCTTCAGGCTTATCCAAGGTTTTGTAATGGAGTCATCTGCTGGGATTCATTTCCCTTTCTTCTCCCTGTGCCCTCCATTCATTCAAGTGTTTCTTTTCCACTTTCTGTGGGGAGGACTTGTTTTAAAATATCTCTTCCTGTAGTTTTTAGTATAGCATTAAAAAAGAAGAGCCTTAACACAAAAATATCAACTTTTTTATGTTTGGTGGTTCGTTTTTATATTTTTAACAGGGTAAACTACTGTTCTGTTTTATGGCTTTTAAAATTTTATTTGTTAGTGCATAATGAAGCAGTGTCATGTAGTAAGTTAATTTATGCCGTTGGATTTTGTCCATGTTCTGCTGTGATGTGAGCGTGCATTATGGATTTGGATTTTATTCTGCCTATGGTTATCGTTGTGTGCATGTCACAATATGGAAGGATTAGTACATTTTCTTTCTTGAGTCTTCATTTCCCTGTGTTGTAGACATGAAAAAGAGGGTCATGTGAGATTATTTGTTATAAGATTATTTACTGCAGTGCCAGCAATACAGATAACACGTGCAAACAAACATTGATTTAGCTTATAACTCCCGGGAGATTTGCCGTTATGTGGCACAGCATTTACAGGCATTTCACAGATTCTTCATAAAGCTTTTTTTCATATGGGAAAACTTATTTATACCTATCTGTGTTTCTTTTCTAAGCTACAAGCTTGCTGTTGCACTACGGCTTTGTAGAGCTTTGTGAAAAACAAATTCCATCACTCAGAACCCCAAAACCCTAATATCACAGACTGAATGCTGATTACAAAGTAATTTTATTCTTCCATTCTTATTTAAGGACTGTGAAATATACATTCACAGTAATTAATTAATTTCAGTGAATAAAGATAAAAACTTTATTACTTTGTTATTAAATCTATAATCAAATAGAATTTTATTTATTAAAAGAGTGCATTCTTTTAGAAATAGTGTACAAATGTTAATATTGCCATAAGGTTGATGATGATTATTATTCAGATTAAAATACAAACCTATAAAAATATATGGCTTAAACCAGAGAAATAATGGCCTTAGCTTATTTTAAATGTGATGATAACTTCCTGACATCTTTTTCATACTGCAAGTCCAATGGACTTCAGTTTCTATGAGATTTTTCCTAAGCATTTCCACTAAATCTCCTAAGTCATTGTTATTAGAAATAGAATTCAAATTGGAGCTCATAACATTCCTAGTAAGTACTAGAACTTATGGCACGTTGCATTTCAAGAAAAGCAGGAGCAATCCAGACATTGGTGTATTCATAAAGCCATTCCTAAGAAGCCTGGGCTGGCTGTTTTTTGAATAATGGATGGCTCAACCCGTTTCTCTCTGGGTTCTGTATTTGAAAGATTATTTGTTCTCATTAGCACAACACGTAAAGTCTTTCTATTTCTTTCCACATTGTGCTGCACTTTTATTACATTTTCGTTTGCTCCTGAGTTATACACCCATCAGTGCGTGATCAGGTGTCAGTCATAGTCTGTCATATCCAATTTGTTTTGCTCTCTCTTTGGAACTTTCTCTCTTAATTTCACAGATGAATTTGACATTCAGGGTCTCTTCCTGTGCTGATTATCTAGAGATAATGAATGCTGCTTGTATATGCATGTATTTTCACCTTAATATAAAAAAAGCTTTGACATTCAAAAAATAACACATCAGTCATAGACTTGTAATATAAATAGATTAATCAAAGAGACCTTGATTTCTCAGTGCTTCATTCAAATTATGTTTATTTGTGAATCTTAGTTTCTAAGGAAAGTATAATTACCTGTGTGATGTTACATCTTCGTGGATTTTGACTATAACTTTGGTATCATTATGGTTTTATAAGGGGCTGAAAGGAAAAAAAAATAACAAGGTATTTCAACTGAAAAAAATTGGTGTGAGAAAAGGTTGTTAATAGCTGTGAATAATTTCTCTTTTTGGCAATCAGTTGGATATTGCCATATGGACATTCAGATGAAAGAATAATTTCGCCGTTGATGTCGGTGGGGCCTTTTGCCAACTCCTAGAGCAGAGCCAGGGCACGGGACCTGCAGCAGCAGTCGCTGAAATGGCTGGGGAAATAAAGCCACAAGAGGATGGGGGGAATAGCATGCTGAAGGTGTTACTTCACAGTATGATAGGAGAGGCTAGGAATAAAGCTTCAGTACTGTTTATGTCTTTACAAAGATGAAAGTTGGAGAAAAGTCATGGGAAAGGTCCAAGTTTCATCCTGGCATGGCACAAAAGCTAGAGGACATAATAGAGTGCTGCAGAAACAGTCACTTCCAGCATCATGGAGATGCGTTTCTTACCCATGCAATAAAACTCATGGGTTGAAGTTAAATGCAGTCAATAACTCTGTCTTATGTTGTTGTCTAATTTAAAACTAATTTTGATACTGATCTTTCTTAGTATTCCTAAGTTTTTCATGAATAAATGAAGCAGCCGATCATAGGAAATACTCAAAGGTTTTGAGTGGGGAAATCCACAGGGTAATCTTTTAACTCTCTAAGGCAGTTAGAGAGTCTCTGTGAATGGCATTTCCCTTGAAATACATCCTGATTTCAGAGTTGTATCATGTAATATTTACATCCATTCAGACTTTCCACTAATGCGTAAGAATAGATGCTTCCTTGGATCCATAATGTGATGAGGCGAGGGGAGGTAAACCACTTCAGTTCTGAGAACCTGGTTCATAAAGGGTCTGTGAATCCCAGATCAGAATGGAATAAGATAAAATATTCTCAGTCTGGACAATCATGCAGTTTTTGTATTGCTCTACATGGATGGCTGTATTATTTTTAACTCATGCATCATTAAAGAACTGGAAATTGGCATAGTGCTGTTATCTTCAGTGGCACTAACCCATGCCAGCCAAGAGTTATCTCCAAAGGATCCATGCATGTCAGGCACATGGTATGCATCAGGCCTAATGCAATTTGGTATGACTCCAATTAATTGTTGTCTTTGAGACAAATTCTGGAAATTTGCTAAAATCCTTTCACATGAATTTGAAGATTTTGTTAAAATCACACTTAGTGAAAAACAAAAAAAAAAACAAAACTAGAACTGTAATGAAGGTAATAACCAAAGGTACATGTGAAAATAACAAGGAGGTAACAAATACACTCAGTTTTGGGGGCAGAAGTTACCATCAGTACCCAAAGGGAAGCCATGGATGAGCTGGGATATCCTTTAAACATTCCGACTGGGAAGTAGCTGGGTACATGAAGGATTTTCCAAGTGTTCTATGTACCATAGCATAATGCTGTTAGACTGCCTAAAATTATACAGGGTTTTTTAGAATTCAGTTCGTAACTGAAAGGAAATTCAGTACTGACAGCTCAGTAAAGGGGGCAGCGGGCAAAATGCAAAATTCTGGAGCTGGAAGCTCAAGTAATAGCTGAGAAGAGAGGGTTCTCGGTGGTCATTAAAAACTGAGATGTCTTTTAAGCCTTCTTTCATGAAATACGTTCTCTTTCTTTTCCTTGGCTATTAACTGCCAAGAACTGAACTGACCCTGTACGTTCAGATATGAGGGAAGAGTGGGAGAATTCCTCCTGCTACTAGAAGTCACAAGTTCCAGCCTTCCTGTGTTGGGAGCTGTCCCCCCTATTTGTTCAAGTGCAGTTTCCAGCTGCTCTTCCCTCCTTGCATCATTGGTTTCTTGCAAGGTCTAAACCCATGCTGCTTTTTCACTCATCCTTCCTGGGGCTATAATCTGCTCACTTTCTGCCAAAACTCTTTTGCCTCGAGTTCTTGAAAAACATGCGAGTGTTCAAAACCAGCAGTGCTGGGTTAACAGTTGGATTCAATCTTAAAGGTCTTCTCCAGCTTGAGAATTCTGGGATTCTGCGTCTGTAACTCAACTGCAGCCCCCTCCCCACAGGTGAGGCCCCTGGCAGTCCCCAGCCCAAGGCAAGAGGCAGCCCTTCCACCTTGGCCTTGGGCCACAGCTGCCGCCGTCCCTCCATAGCCTGCCCCAATTATCAGGCCACTTTCTCCAGCTGGAGCCACGGGCCCGGGTCCTGGGGCTTGGCACCGGTGCTGAGCTAAAGACAGAGCTCAGTGTGATTCAGTGGTGCAGTTCAGGGTGTGTCACTCTCTCTTGAACTCAGGAGACATAATTAGGGATAATAGCCAGTAAATCAAATTTAAGTGCCCAGTATAAAGCATAAGGTGTAGAACATTCTAAAGCATTTTGTGTATGTTAGTTCTTCATTATTTTCAATCAAGGCTGCAAATGAGCTGTGTAAGGAGAGTACGTCAGTGGAGATTGCTGTGTGGTTGAAGTGCATGTGAGTACAATTACATACACGCCACTTTCTGTCTGCTGAGTTGTATTTTCCACTTAGAGAGAGGGAAAGCTGGTGGAACATACGTTGACAATTTGTTCTTGAATTTTCTGGAAGGTAACCATTGTGACTGCTCAGCCAAAATCGGTATGCAAGATTCAAAGCATGTACAATTTCCAGCTCTGTTTCCAAGTGTGATTTGCTGTGGTAGTGAACTGTGCATCAAATTCCTGTCAAAGCATTCTAAATGGCCTTTCTAAAATACTTCTAGAAATGTAATTGGAATGTTAATTGTAATAAGTTGAGCTCTGTGACATTCTCATAAATCTGGGTAAAGTGCAACAACTTTACATTTATACTACTCTAATGAAAAACACCAAGGTGTGGTCTTAAAACATAAATGGCGTCCAATTTCTCTGCAAACTAAATTTGTATCTGGAGTTTCATTGATTTGAATCGAAAAATAAAACTAGCTTCATATTGCTCTCTAATCCACACAGTTAAATTCTTCCCTGGAGGGCTAATGGTATAGTGGATCACATGGATAGTGATCTCAAACAAAATTTCACTCACATAAAAGACCAAATTCTCTTGTTGCAAGTAGGTTAGATTCCAAATAAAGTCATATATCTCAGGATCACTACTAGTTTAGGTACAAAATTGTTTGCGCAATTGTTTGTGTGCTCTAAATTAAAGAGCAATTGATAAGGAAATTGTTTTTTTAACTAAACCCTAGAAGCCCATAGGAGCGCATAATTACTTTGGGCTAGATCATTTTCTCCTGCAGAGAGCCTCAAATAACGATGCCCTCTCAACAGGTACTTTCAGGGAGAAGTGTCAGAATTTGTTTGCTGTCAGATGGGTCAGTAGCACCAATCCTATGAACCCCACCCGTTTTTTTTCCACTGAGTTCTGTAAGCTTGGGGAATGATCCCAAGTCTCCTTTTAATGTGGATTTCTGTGCTTGGAAGTGACTTAACTTCACAGAAAAGTCCCAAACTTACGATTTCTTTGCAATCTTCCCAGATGCAGGAAGAAAAAGTGTTTCCAGTGTTTCTCTGGCTCAGCACCCCGGAGGCAGCTGTGCTGCTCCTCTGGCCAGAAGGGTGTGTTGGGTTTGCACCTGCAGGGGCACAGCTGTCCCCGACCCCTCTGCTCTGAGGGACCAACTGTCCACATCAGCACACTCCAAAAATTACGGCTGAGGGTGAAATCCGCAGTCGGTTACAAAAAGCTCTATTTGCCTCTGTTACATACAGCAGCGCAACTACTGTTGGAACTTTGGAGACTTGGTAATTTTTCATTATTCAAAAGGAAAATTTGATTTGCCTCCTGAAACTTTTGACAGGTTCATAACGGCAGCCAGATAATGGATATAATTAATTCTCTGAAATGAAGTAGTAGAAACAGTAATAGTAACACTAGTGTAATCTATTGCTCTGATTTTTAATATTAATTATATCAATGAATTATTATGAGGTTAAAATATTTAAATAGAGCAGCTTGCAATTTTTCTAATTGCTGCATTTGTGCATGATGTAACCTGATAAATATTTGTACAAACAGACTTTGTCTTTTCCAGGGAGTATAAAGATATTACAAGTAGTGTATGCTGGAAGAGAAACTGTCTGACATGCAAACAGTTTGAGTTTTAAGCAGTTAATTAAGGATCTACACTATATTCAGAAAGATGCAAAACCCAATAAAAAACTGTATTCAACGAAACATTTATTCTGAAATTTGGGAAATATGGATTATTATCTTTCCTCTACAACGGATTTTACTAGGCTTTAGTCATATTTCTTAGTCTTGATGCCCTAATATAATATCTTCAAAATGAAAAGAACGTATCTAGGAGAGATTATTGTAGAATTCCCATTAACCAATTTATCTGCAATGTTTACAGTTAAAGCAATAAGATGTTACAGAAATACCTGTAAATTCTAACTTGAATATAAATTGATTTAAACAGATGCCAAAGAGATCCAATTTGAAATATTAGTAAAACTATGTTTTATTTATTGATGATATTTCATTTGCCCTAGGTACTGCAATAACACCTTGGGTAATAGAGTCCCCAGAGGATGTAAGACTTGCACAAATACCGTTTTGAAGAGAAGCAGTAGTTTACTCAGAAAAGGATAGCCATTGAAACAGCAGAACATGCTATAAACCTCATTAAAAGTTAAAAAATTCTCAGAGTATATTCCATGTATATCAGTGTTTCCAATCAGTGCAACTGTCCAGGGAGCAAGCTGGAGATTCTGGCAGCATTGAAACAGTGCTCCCTCCCATCACAGTGGCTTCTGTCAAATTGAGGGGAGAAATGTCTTCTGTTTCCCATCCAGAAATTATCTGCTGCTTTCCCTGGAGTTGGTCACTCGGTGCCAGTGGACATCTGGCCTAGATGACGTAGATGACAGAAGCGCAGAGTGCTTTATTTCTAGAATTTTCCCTGTCATTGACACTTAATTTGCAGTAATATAATTTAATAAGAAGTATTGTAGAGAAGGATGCCTCTGTGGCTGTGTGCAACAAAATGCACAGCCTGTTTTCAAACTGCTTTTCCTTTTCTACTTGAAACATGTCAGGACGCAGTGAATATCTTCTGCGAGCACAGCCATATGTTTCCCCTCTGCACCCATGTCAGCACCCATATGCTTGCCTGAGTTTGTTTTCTCTGCATGCTCTAGAATTTTTCTGTGGCATTGTCTCTTTATTTGTCTGCAAATAACCTAGCTTCCATTTTGAGTTGAAATTTGTGTAAGGAAACAATTATTTTCTGCTTAAATATACGTCAAACTTGGCGGAAAATTATTAAGCTTTTTTAAAGCTCCAGGATAGCATTTTACTACAGCAAATTCTGCATTGCTTAAAAGAAACCAAATGAATTCTTGCCTCACCAAGTATTTTTAGGTTTAGGAAGATATGTGTTGCAGTGATGCTTTAGTGCTTAACAGCTTGTGCACTGATAAAGAACTTTTAGCAGGCAGCCATTGACAGTTAAAAAGATGAACTGCTGATGAGAAACATAAATGACATGAAACTGGATTTAGTCAGAGGTTGAAGCAGGTAGCTAAAATGTTGGACATCCAGGTGTTTCAAAAGTGTTATCAAACGAGCTGGGGATTGGATCTATTAGAGATGGGTTCTGCGATAACTGCTCTTGCATTATATCTTATTTTCAGATTTATGAAGGCGTAAAACTATCTACTATGCAAAATATCTACTATAGGAGTAGTATCACAGCTTGTCTGACTACTGCAAGTTCCCAGAAACTTATATAAGTAAACAGGATTGTAGGGCTAAGAAAAGTCTGGAGTTCAGCACTGTCACTCACGGACTGAGCAAACCAGCCTGCAAACTCTAAGCCACTGGAGTTAGTAAATACAGCAGTGTGGGCAAGAGTTATAAGTTTATCTACTTTTATGCGGAGCAGTATCAAATTTATCCCCTTCTGCATGCCTCTAGGAGACAAAATAACTCCGTTTATCTGCTTGCAAAATTAAATAACACATTACTGAATGAAACCATGCAAGTGAATGAGCATATCCTGTGTGACCTTAGTTGAGAATTGAACTGTGAGAAGAAAATTCCCAAGTTTCTCGTTACTGATGCATCTTTTTTTTTCTATTCTTGTGTAATATCTCCAGTTATCAATACCTTGTATGGGATTAACTTCTCTAAAATGATACCTTTCCCAAATAGATTATTTGCTTAAGTGTACAAGCTAGCAATGCTTAGTGAATTTTTCTTATTAAAATTGCATCAGCCACTGCTGATACGTCCATCTTATGTACTCTGCATTCTTCTTGTTATCCCAAAAGAGTAAAATGTCTTATTCTGAGATACCAGTGCAGCAGGGGAATGAGTAAAGCCAGCCATACTCTAAGCCATTAATGTCCTTTTCCTTTTCTTTATAATATCTCCTGCAACGATGAGTTTCCATTTAACATGAAACGCAGATCATTTATTGTCGTTATTCAGATGGTACTTCTGATTTTCCTAATATATTAAAATCTGTCTTTTAAGAAAAGGATGAAAGCTTTCTTCTCATTTGTCCTTTTTCAAGTTTCTGGTATGGAAATGGAATTTATTTACAAAAAAGTTGAACTTGTGATCTCATGGCAAAAGGGATTTAAGGAAAATAGCAGAGAAAAAGAATTTATTGGCCTGTGAACCAATTAAATGCTGAACAGGTTAAGCATATGCAAAAAATCAGTCTATTAATCTTGTTAAAGGAATTTGTGAAGTCAAAATATTTTTAAATACTAGGTGACATGGAATGGGTACAAAATTAGCATTGGTGGTTTATAATCCTCCCAAGGACTCAAAGATGTTATTGGACTTTTTTCCCCCTCAAAATATTTTCATTAAGACGTAACTTGTTAATCAACACTGATTTCAGCAACTAAACTACAAAACACAGCAACAAGACTATTTTTTTCTCAATTGTTTTTCCTTTCATTTTCTGTGATTCTTTAAAGTTACATCTTTAAAAGGTGCTGTTGTCTCAAGACTAAGGCTCAAAGTAAACTGCATAAACAGAAAGGTAAAAGAAGGCTTGATCGTTCTGCTTTAAAAGAAAAACAAAAAAAAAACACAAACAAAGGGGAGTATTTTGTCTTGTACTCAGAAGAAAAGCAAAATAAATGTTACACAAAAACCTGCTGCAACAGGAGTAGTGTTCAAATTTTACATGATTAAAGTAATATTGTTTACACATACAAAACACAGTACTCTGGTTCAGTTCTCACTTCTCAAAAGAATATCTTGTTCACTGCTAATGTTTCAGCTGCTCTTGGTCAGTCTTGTGTGGATTCTCTACCTGCTTTTGGAAGCAATAACCATGTCCCAGAAGATCGGGAAGTTTTGTATCCTGTATTGCAAGTGAATGTCTTAGGAAATAAATTTTTTCTCTTGCTCAGTTTCTGGCCAGAGAGTGTCAGAGAGAAAGGCTCAAAATGCCTCAAGGGAAGGGTGGCCTTGATGTCAAACTTGCTTTGCCCAGGAATTCCTTTTGGACTGTCAGTTAAATGGAAATTTCAAAAAACACTCTATCATTTCCCCTTCAGTTTTTCCCCTTTTGATAAAAAAATAGTCAAGCTTAACTAGAATCCTTAATTTTACCCAGAAGTTCATTAAAGTTTGCCTAGATTTCTATCTGATTTATCATATACTTCACTGTAATTATGAATTTTCTGTGCAATGAATATTCCTAAGTAATAGCTCTGGTATAGTTATTCTGTTATTTTTAATAAACCATTAGCCAAGCATTAAAATAATTTAAGCAGCTATAGAGTAGGAAACCTTTCATCACCTGGAATGAATTCAAGAACCAAAGTCAGGAAATCTGGACCTGTAATAGCTTTCTGGAAATGGGCTTCCCAGTAAACCTCTCCTGGAATTTCTGAGGGTAGAGAGAGTTTGAAAGTAACTTCCACTTTTTTGCTTTTTCTTTTTCTTAATGGTGCTTAACAGCTGTTTTATGCAAGTTATGGTTAGGGTATCCAGGCAAGTCCTGCTCAGCTGTTGATTAGTGGTTATTTTAATGAATGTTATGTTAAATAAAATGAATGTAGCAGGAAAGGAGGCAAACTAGAGGAGACACACATGTCTATCAGCACTGACAGTTAGAAATACACGACCTCCTGCCAAAAACTCTGAGCTGAACCTTATGATGGTCTATTGAGTTCAACACAGCAGATATAAAACATGAAGAGGAGATAAAATCCCCAGTAGTGCAGGTGGTGGTTACTCCAAAGAAAAAGGTTTCCCTTTTAAATTGTGTTTCCATCAGAGAACCTAGCATTGCATGAAGAGCTGTCATCAGCTCTGCCCCAAGGGCTGGGGGAGGTCCAGGCAACCTTCAGCAAAAACACAATGGTACAAAGCTGTGCTGCTGCCCTGATGGATAAAGTGGATTGGATAAAAGCTGCAGTTGTGGCCTAAGGGGTTTTCAAGCCCCTGTCATTATTCTCCAGAAATACGCACAGGGTCTGACTAAGGGCATTCTTCTTTAGATCAGACCTTGTGACTACATTGTATGTTAATTGCACTTTTAAACATTTCATTTTCATAATTCTTCTTCAAAGGTATGCTTACTTCCTGTATTTACATTTACAAATTTATGCAGATCACAAACTTTCTAAATTTAACTTACCTTTGTTCCCTAGGACTTTTAGGATTTCTTGGTCATAGTCCCTTGTATATCTCGTCTAGAAAAATTCTAATTGGAGGAATAACCTTTCAAAAGGTGTTCAGAATACTCTAGTTTGTTTTGCCTCTTCTGTTATTTTTCCATAGCAATTCTGATGCTAAGCTGTCCTCTGTCTCATTGGCCTTTCCTATTTTTTCAGTCTGTATTGAAGCCAAATGCTGTGATATGTTTAGCATATTAACAGATATACAAACAAAATCAATCCACCAATAAAACTTTATGGGAGTTTTGCGGCCTTTGCTTACCTAAATTGGTGTCTTATGTTCTTCTGTCTAAAGTTCCTCTATATTTATATAATTGTGCTCAAAAGGAGTGGTTTTTTTGGTTTTCTACTCCCCTGAGTAACAAGAGGATCACACGCTATGTCAGGGAGAATGTGGCTATTCATGAGTGAATTCCACTTGGGACTGACTAAATTTCTAATGAATCTTTGGCTGTGATATCTCCCTCAGAAAGGCAAAAAAATTGTAGATTTAAGAATATGGCTTTGATGATATTTATTTCATAGAGCAGCTGCAATTCTTTGCCCGTTCAGACCTTCCTAGTTGTTAGAGGTCAAGTTTCCAGTTATTTAAGATGAAGTATAATTCATAATAACTACATATCATCTGTTATGTCACCCTTCTTAGAATCATGTGCATTTCAATGATAGGTAAAATGATGGTAAAAATAAAGGATTGTTAAAAAATTACTTTTACTGCGATGACCATGACACTAATCTCTGTGGTTACAGCAGATTAACTGTGTAGTGGAACTACACGAGAAGCAGCTCCTAAGTTAATTATAAATGGATAGAAGGGCCTCAAAGTTTAAGTTTCAGCAGTGGGTATTTACAAAATATGCATTATTATGTATTTTACATTTTTATATACTTATGTGGTTCATACTATATAGAGAGGCAGTTTTGGAAAATTGGAGAGAGGCTTAATTTGAAATTAATCACAAAATAGCAGAAAGCAATATCTGTGGGTTTTTTTCCTCACGCCTCCCTCTAGATGCCTCCCTCCCCAGCTTGAGTTTAAGAACATAAGCCCTAAAGTGCTATTCTGATATGGAAGGATTAGAACGTCTAAATCATATTTGTCTACCTTTAGCCAAAAAGGTCTATAGATTAAATGAATGGACTAAAAATATTCCTGGTGCTGTGAGGACAGGCGGAATGTTTTCAGAGGAATTTTCTGAGGATCAGTGCACTGATGTTGTGTTGCAGATAAATTGTCTTGGGATGATGTAGAAAATGGTCAGTTCCAAACAGTACGGGTAGCATGAGCAGGAGTCTCTGACCAGAGTTGGTTACTACAGGCAGGAGTTATTAAACACTGACATGGACGGACTGAGATTTGGAAAGGGACTGAAACTGCTTCACCTCTGTTCTTGAGGAACTAATTTTAAATTAAAATATAGAAATTATTGGTTTGAAATTAGGGCAGTTGGTCCTGGCTGGAATTTCATATTAGCACTATGAAGAAGAAAATTCTCTAGAAAGCCACTGTTGCCACAGTTCTTTTTGCATTCAGAGGCTGGACTTGAAATCCAAAACTTTTAAATTATTTTCCAGATGTTTTCTAACACATAGCTAAATCCATTCTGCTATCCAGTGGCAGGATTTTACACTGTATTCAGCCTAAAATATAACTATGTTCCTGACCTGGCATACTAGTGGTCTTTTAAAATTGGGATTACTGCAATAGTCCAAGAATCAATTCAAAATTTAGAAGTATATTAAATTTTTTTAAAAAAAGGTTTTTGCAAGGAACTGAAGTAATTATTTTCTGGCTATACACATTGTTTACTTACCTATTTTTGAAGAAGCTACTCAATTAAATATCAATTTCGTGTTTCTCAAAGCTCATCCTAAGCGTGGTGTAGGAAATAAATAAACACCTAAATTACAGCCTGTTTAATTTGTTGTATTCATTCTCCTGCTTATAATTTTTAGACTTATTTCATCTTCTAACTCCAAGATTACAAAACAATGTTTGTAAAGTATTAGTAGCTATGTGCTGTCATCCTATGAGTTCTACTCAGCAGTACTGAGGTCTCTGAGCAGCTGTTGCTGTTCCCTTCATTGGCATCGTACTGTCTAAAGACTGAGTCCTTCTAAGTGTGTGATCACTGAAGTGTTGAATCTTCACAATTGGGATTTTTCAGGGCAAAATCGGTTTGACTCAACAGCACTGTAGAAAATCTTCTGTGAAGAGTAGGAGGCCTCTAAAAGGTAATGGTGAGAAAAATATTTTCCTACAGTGTTGATGTTCCTGAACAATGTTAAAACCGGAGGGGTAAACCACAGTAAAAATGGTGTTGAAACACACGGATAAAGGTATTGGCTGTTTGGAAATAAAGGTTATTTCTTTTTTTAACTTTCTTTAGAATTTTGATAACAACTACATAGAAGAAAAAAATCCATGTTTGTGTTTTCAAAAACAATCAAAAAACCTGTCATGGTTGAATACACAGAAGTGAACATGGGTAGATGGGCAATTTATAATATTTTGATAAATATGTAAATTATACAGCAAGAAAAAGAACAAAGCAGTGGCAAATCTTTATTGTCTCTTAGGTCTGGAATCTGACAGAGCTCTTTTCAGTAGTGGGAGAGCTGCAGGATATGAAAATGACTGGATCCAGTACTCACCATTAAACAGTTCCAGACTTTACTGTTAGGAACGGATTAAGACATATATTGTCATCTCATAATGTTTTTCCAGATGACTGATATGGGCTGCAGTCTCTGCACTCAGCTCCCTGCTCTCAGTTCTCTTTGCCTCCTCAGCTGGATAACACTAAGGAAGTGATGCCTTTCTGGTCTTTTCTCAGCTTCTACTCTTCCCCTTCTTGGCTGAGTGGAAGGTTTCTGTGTGTACTGGCGACTTCCCTCTCAACCTTTCCAAAGCCTTTAAATATAAGAGATAGAAACGAGCAACAGTAACACGGCAGCACCACATGCTGACCCAGCCCAAATGCCCAGCCTCAGGTGCAGGATGATGGTTTGGTGCATGAGTTGCCAGCTCACTGCCATGGCCTTACTCTGATGCCAGCGCTAAAGACAGTGCTTAAGTGCCTTTATGATTAAAGACTTAATACCCTGAGTTCCCTCTCTGTAACAGGGACCAAATCCCAGAGTGCTGATTTGTGTGAGTCAATGAATCAGCGTGAGGTTAAAAACTATTAATGTTTATTTTCATTTTATTCCACTTTCCACTCTCTTTGTCTCTATTACTCATAGCTTCATCTCTCTCAAGAGGGACTGTAACTGGCAGTCAGGGATGTATATGGAGCATCCCTGGGAAAAACAATGCTTGTAGAAATGCACACCTAATTTAGCAAATATCATATGAATAATGGTAGCAATTTTATCTAAGGCATGAGACCGTACTGCAATACACAGATATAAGTCTCTGCAAGAAACTTCCTAAATTTTCAGTTATGATAGTTCAGTGGGTTTTAGTGAGAATCCTAAAATACTTCTGAAGTGTTAGTATGTCTGCTCCTTGCCCTCCTCCATACTGGTGTAGCTCAAACCCAAGGTACATGTCTTAGGAAATTGTTTTTGTCTTTGAAATTGTAGAGAAGCTTAAGTGGAACATCACAGGTAAGGGTCAAACACTGATAAATATAATTGTTGTAGCTTTAAATAATTCTAGATCACCTTGGGTAATACCATTTTCTGGTAGGTAACATTAAGCAATATAAAATTTGAAAGACAGCTACTGTACTTACATGCAGTGCTGTTGGTCCTGTTCCATTGGTTTTTCCAAATCCCAAGATACTTGAATAAATTTTGCCGCCCCTCAGTTTAGCCTTATTCTAGCTTGGCTGGGCTTTTTTTTTTCCTCCTACTGAAATCTGTTTCTTCACGTCCCAAGTCATTGAATCTTTCTATTCCATTTTGCACAGGTCAAAATATGCAGATAGTGATCAGTGATTGTTATCTTGTGACTTGTGATTTGTTTGGCGAGCTGACCTTTAATGCAGCTGTGTATTACATAGTGTATGGCACAGCTATTATTATGAGCAAGCATTTACATAAGCTGTAAACCTACAAGGCTTTTTAGGTGGGTAAAACACGTTCTCTGCCTCAAGACAACTGGGATCTGCATTAGGCAAGACAAAAGCTGAGGACCAGGAGAAGTATTTGGAAAATGCTAAGAGTGTGTTAGGATAATTTAAGAGGCACTGGAGGGAAGAAGAGTCCTGGCTCTAAGGGCTTGGTACAGGGAAAGAATTCTTGGCAGATGAAGACAATGAAGGCATTCCAAGTGTGGGCAGCTAATCTGACAAAACTTAGGCAAAATATTTGAAGATAATAAAAAGTTGCAGGAAAAGATAAGAAATATAAGAATTAAGGTGGGAGAAAAGCTGTGCAGAAAGCTCAGGTGGGCTGAAATCAGAAGGATTTGTGTGATGGAAAAGGCTCATGTACACAGCTTTATAAAACAGGAAGTTGGGACCTTGTCTTCTTTCTGGTTTCCAAGCCATGTGAGGTAGGTTTTGGCTGGAGCCTCTGGTGTGTAAGTAGTGAAGTGTAGAGTATGTTCAGTTCTCACTTCTCTTTCAGCAATATCCAGTTAACTTATCTTCATCAGGGATTTTTCATTAAGCAAAATATTTGGACTCAATAATCACAGAGGTCTTTTCCAATCTTAACTGTTCTATGAGTCTGTGATTCTCTGAAGTACAGCTGCTAACATTGTTCCGTGTATCCTTGTTATTCATCAAGTCCCCAGTATTAACTGAAAATAAAATCGGGATTTTTAGAGAAAATGTAACCTGTTCATAAGTGCCACAACCACCACACAGGTCTGTTAGGATTGTACTACCATGATGAAATTTACCCTTACATCCTCACTTTCCAAATTAATCACCTATGATGCTACGAGCTCCAACTTTTACTACCTTATATGTATATTATAGATATGTGTAGATGATAACTTAAATGAGGGCATCTTGCTAGCAAATCTGAGCAAAGGGAGCTACCTCCACCTACCTTTGAAATATTTACATCATTTTCTTTCTGGTGCCTTTTTTTAAAGCCACAACTTAAAAGCCTCAGCTAAACTCAACTGCAATCATGTCACTGCCGCATAGGTTCTGGACAAGACAGCCTTCCAAAAAGGTATCATTCCCGCTCCAGAGATTAAGCAGACTGAATAGAAAACATAAGCAATGAGGTGAAAGAAGAAATGTTATCTTGCTTTGTGAGTGGGAAGAGAAACACGAAGAGATCTAAGGCACCGATGTAGGCAGTACTTCGTCTTAGCTCTGAGAGTAGCTCAGATGGCTTTAAACTGCCCCTGACTGAGCCCTGTAACTCTGGCACAGGTTAGCTCATTGGTTCTGCCCAGAGAGATGCTGTAAAACAGATTTTCTGTGTTGGGCGCAGGAACTGGAATTTACTGCACACTTGATGTGGACATTCTAGTTTAAGACTCTGCACTGCTCTGTGATGAGCTGCTTAGATGTGCTCAGAGATGTATAAATAAGTCTATGACAAAGAAATGAGTCCTCAGATTTCTCAATGTCTTCTTCACGGCCAAACACATCTGTTTGATGTGATGTCAACTCGCTGCTGAGTTTCCATTTTGCATTTTTCTGCCGATGATATTACTTGCCATTTATCAAACACATGCAGAAAGGGGTAACAGAATAACAAAAGACATGGTGTTACTGCATTGGAAATGGAAGAAAGATATGGGGAGATATAAAATCTCATTTCGAAATTGCAAATACATGTTCATCTTATCCATCTGTGCTGTCTTTCTCTACAAGCTGAATAATCATTTTTTTATTTGCATATCTGTTAGCAAAAGCCAGATGATCTGGCTTGCATTTTGCTTGCTAGGCTGGTCTCTGAGTACTCACTGATCTTTTCTCTCGGTTTTTTACCTGCTTGCTTGCCTGCCTGCTTCTTTTTCTGGATAGTGTTGTTTTCATTTGCTAAGCCAATTTGTCTGTATCCTGAAAGACCTGTTTTGCTCTTTTTAAATTCATTTTTGATGCATTTCGAGTCGTTATTCCCGCTTGCTCGTTCAAATGCCTGCTGCTGTACTGAAGGGGGGATCAGAGCCGGTAGAGCTGCGATCAGCTCACTGTAGGTGGCACCAGCAGACACAGCAAATGCCTCCGAAGCACTGTGAGCAAGGACTCGACACAGCCCTGATTTTTTAACTGCAGCCCCCTATGGCAGCCAGTGCAAATTCCAGGTAGGCGAGCACTGACCCGTGTCTCTCACCACAGTCCTTAACACCTACAGAACACCAGTTTAAAATGGAAGTTGTGATAAGTGTTTCATGCAGCAGCTGCACTATTATTTTTACTGTAAGGTAGATGTCTAATTTTTTTTCTGTCTGTTTTATGTAACACCCCTATTTTATCGCTAAATTTTACTCTCCTATTGTATTGTACTCACACATGATGCCTTAATCTTTTAACACTTCATCATCTATTCTGAACTTCCTTCTTGAGAATATCAGATTCCATGCAGGGAAAGGGGGAAGAAATTATCTTCAAGATAACAGTGAGGATAAGCTAGGAAGGAATATCAGCTCAAAACCCAACCTGACATATTCTTTCCTTTTCAGAGTCTGCAATTTTCCTTGACTTAAAATCACAAAGTGGATTGTGCTCCAAGGACAATACTGTTTCTTGAAAGGATTTTGACCTTTGGGAGGAGGTTTTTGTTTGGGGGTTCTTTTATGTATATTTTAAGACATTTCTGCAATGTTATCTCATCAATTGAAGTACTGAACAACTATTTTAAAGGAACATATTTTATTTTTCTCCTAATTCTTTTTGCTGCTTCTATGAGGCAAAACATACCAGGTTTGGCCTCACTTTCACCTCATTGAAACCAAATAACACAGGGCTGGGTACAGAGGTTTCCAAGGCCAGGCTGATATTATGTAATCTGCTCCTGTGCCACCGAAAGGGGAAGCGTGTCAAGTGTTAAGTGCAGATGTTGGGCGGGATGGTGATGACTGGGGCAGGCACTGTAAAAACATGACCAAGGCTCACTAGTTGACTAGTTGCCCATGCAGCTACTGAGGGGATGTTAAGAGAATTCCCTTAACAATCTTGTTAAACACACTTTGATTGTGAAGGATGGCTGCTGCGTTTTACCTCCCTGAAGCCTTACTATGCTGTACAGTTTTACTGCATTATATAGATTCATAAAAATAAATTAATCATATATGATTTTTCATGCTGACATATGCTAAGCTCTGATGACGAGTTTTGTGCGTGATGTTCTAGGTTTTCCAACCTAATTTGGCCATAATTTTTTTGCTTCTCATCTCAATGTGCAAAACAATGTACAGAAATACAATCTGTTGTCCTTAAAGGCAGAATAGTTTCTGCTAGTCGTATACTCAGGAAGAAGCATTATTCAGAGTATGTCACTAAGACTGGAGGAAAGTTTAGTTAATGCTATGTTTTCACTGTATCCTCAGAAAGGATCAGGTTTTAAAAGGCTTGAAGATATCTTGACAGAATTTTCAAAATCATCCTCAACGGCTATGAAAAACCTGTTTTTATCAATCTGTATGTTTAGATTCTTAATTACGTTTGAAAACTTACATTTATCTTTTCTTTGATGTATTTCTTCCGCATCTTGCTCCTTTTGGAGCTGAAACATTTATGTTCAGAGAAGTCTAGAAACGGATGAGATTGAGATGGAGCGTGGTTTGTTGTTGTATTTGGGCTGTGACTCCTAAAGGCTTTTCAGCCATCTGTATTAGGCACTTATCATGCACTACATTTTTTGTGTTATGCCACTATTAACCAGCACAAGAGCAGTTGTGGATGGCTGACACCATAAAAGCCAACAGAAAACCTCCCAATTCTGAGGTCATTCAGCTGACGTTCTCTGTACACAATGCACGCAGGGATAAATTAACACTAACTTTGCATATAAAAGGATAGGTTCTGAGATGACTGATGGGAGATGGGAGCCTAAGTTTTTCAAGACAGCTCAAGTCTTAGTAGTAGTTAAGTCTTAGAAATTTCCAGTATCTGCTAGATTTCCTATATGAAATAAAATAGATCTCATTATTGTTTTACTTAGTAAATTCATGGTGTGATCATGTCTTGTACGCTTTATAGAGTTACTGTTCTCAACTCAAAATAAATACATATAAAAGTCTGGAGAGAGGAGTAAACAAGGATGAAAAGGGCTGTCAAGTCTGTGGAATGGCACCTGTGTGATGGAAAATTAAGTAGAACTTCCCAAGCCAAAAAGCCACGTTTCAACTGAAACAAATAAATATATCAGTTAGGGATGTAGGATATATTGCTATGATGAGAATGCTTGGAAGACTGACAAATCAGGATTGTTATCACTCACTTTCTATTAGATTTCAAGAGCATACTGAGAGACATTCAGCAGAAATCTGACTAGGATCCAAAATTTTCTTTAATCATGCAGCAGGGAAGGATTTTTAAAACTACAAACAATGCCCAAGGCTTGATAATGTAAAGAAATGTTGGTTTGTTGTTTTGATTTTGTTTTATTTTTTTTTAATTTAGGCAATTTTGTGATAGATGAATATGAAGTCACAGACAGCAGTAATCAACTGCACAAATGTAAAATTGGGTATAACTTCCTGGGTAATTTTTTGAAAGACAAAGGTCTGATTACATGTCAGCTACGATTTCTTTCTGAGGAAAAGATGACCAAAATGATTCTGAGATGCATAAACAAGATTATAACTGGTGAAATTGGTAAAATGTTAAATAGTACAGCTGTTTAACCCTTGTAAATTCTCGGTTGGAAAATTGTCATGAGTCTACATTCATCACAAAGTAAAGCAGTTGCAGAAGTGGTGAGCAAAAAAATGAAGGCAACTGCAGCTAAAAGAAACAAGATTGTAAGGAAAGCTCACAGAAATTGCTGTGAAGGTGGCTGGGGACAGGAATAACTTAAAATTTTTTAAAAGGGAAAAAATTTAGGAAATAAACCAGACAGCCTCTTTTGGTGAGGGGAAACCTGAGTTTGTCCAGTATCAGCTGTGTTCAGACCAGCTTTGGGAACGACCTTTCATTCATGGTCCCATCATTCACATCAATAGCAGTTACTAGCTCGTGTTTGCTTGCACAGGATGATGCTGAGAAGCCAGAGGCTCTTTATTTTCCAGGCTAGCAGTTTTTTGGATCTGCTGTGATCTGGTTTACTGTAAGTCCATAGCAGAGAGACAGTCCTGCCAAGAGTGATCAATGATCTGTGCGTTATCAATTGCGGTCGCTATTCCCTCTTTATCATGGTTGATTTGTCATCATTTGGGAATTATACAGCCCACAAGGTCTGCTGCCATAGCAGACTGTCGGTAATTGCACGTAGCAGGTACCAGCGCCCTGTTATGATGATCTAGTGCTATCCCATGTTGTTAGGATAGGGATGCGTTGGCTGCCACACTGTAAATCTCTTCATAATTTCTATTTCTGACATCTGTTTATTTTCATGTTAGGATTATGCATGGCTTGGAGAATGCTAAAATAGTAAAGAGAAGGTGGAATAATTTTCATCAATTCAAAACCCAGATTTTCTGCTTCTGCAAGACAACACTAATAATTTGCTGTGTCCACTCTTCTATTGTCCATACTAGAGTTCTAGATGACTGTTGTAATACCGGCTTCTTTCACAGGCAGTATTTTCTGTGTTACATAGATCGTTGCTTTGCTACTTCTTCCCTACCAGAACTTTATTTCTGTTTCTTTCAGCAAACCTGACCTTTTTAGAATTAATCTTATCTGTAATATCATGCCTATGAAATCTATCAGGTGACAAATATCTTTGGGTGGCTAGGATACTTTAAGTTATGATTGTGATATGTTAACTTTTACCAGGCTGGAATCTCTCAGAGACTAGACATAGTTTTCAGGTGACCTGCAGAGTCATTTCAATAAGGTTTCTGTAAGAAAGTGTTTGCACTCTGAATTGTACCAGAAGCAAGAGTGGAACAATGAAGCGGTGTGGCAAGGTAATTTCCGTTCTTTGCCTCCTTTGCAGATTTCATGTATTGTAGACAGGATTGCAGTTACAGTAGTGGCAGCCTGCTGTTGGAAAGCTGAAGAACATTCCTTTTTATGTGAGGTACAGGACACTCTGTAAAGCTGATGCGCAATACATTGCAGTAGAGACATAATTCCATACCTGGAGTATGGGTGTTATCTTCAAGTAGGTGGGAGGTAGTGCCCTAACTATTTCTGAGCCTATAGACTTCAGTATTTTGGAAGACTGTCCAAGTCTTTGTATCACTTATTTCCCCTTGAAATTGCTAACGCTCTATTCAGAATTCCATATCCACCGATCCTCAGGAATGACCTGACCCAGTTGCAGAAAGTTTGTGCACAGGGCTGGAGCCCGTTGTGTCCAAACAAAGGCTCACTAGCAGGAAAATGAGCTGCAGCCCTGTCTTACCTGTCAGGCACATTTCAAGTACAATAAACAGCTTTATTTGAGGCAGCGTGGGGAATTGAATTGCTCCTCCTATTGGGTTGTTTGTGTAGATGATTAGGACATGGCTTTGCTAAGAGAACTTGTTTGTGGAACAGAATTTGTTATTGAATAGGAAAGTACCTATTCCTCATCTACCTTTGGCAATTTGCAACAAAAACATTATTTAGGTGGCTGCTCTCAGGAACTCCTTAATGACCACAGCGTTACTTCTGCTGTGTCTGTTACTGAGTGGGACATTCAATTTTATCATATGACTATATTCTTTAAGTTTTTTCAAATGTTTTTAGATTACACTTACGATTTCCTCATAATTTGTGGGTTTATTCCTCAAAATTTAATGTTAAAGGAATTATTAGAAAACATATCTTAGGAACTGTGCAAACCCCTCAGCAGGCTCAGTCTGAGTGGAGCAAGAGAGGCCCTTTCTGCACACCCGCTCTACTGTGATGTGCCCTGTGGTGGGTGTGATGCACAGCACCACGCAAGTGTTTCAGAGAGGGATTCTGCAACCCACTGTAAATTCACATTGCTTGGAACACGAAATAGAGATGGCTGTCTCATTGCACTAAACTTTCTTGGTATATCATGCCAGAAGTAAAAAAAAAAAATTCCTGAGTCTTGGTTTACTTTTGGATAAACTTATTTCCAACGCACAATAAAAAAAAAAAAAAAGATATATATAAATTTGATACCAATTGGAGCAACAGGATTGCTGGTTGCTGTGGGTTGTTTTTCCAGCAAATCAGTCCTGGCTGTGGTGGAAAGTTAGGTCGCCTTAGGGTAAGGCTGGGAGGACTGGGACTTGTGGCTGTATAATGCTTTAGCCGAATTGCACTGAAAACTCACCACATTTACTTTGCACTTGCATGTAGCTGGAAAGTTACATGGGTAGGCAGAACTGTAGGCATCTCATCTGCAACCACAGACATCTCAGTTATCATGAGAGCTGAGGTTACTAAATAATGAGTTACAATGCTGTTGTAGAAAGCTCTCACACAGTGCTCAGCGAACCAGTTTTGAATATTAATAATCCTGCTTGCAGTTCTTATGAAAAAAACATGTTGTAAAAGAGGGAAATGAAAGGAAGGAAACAGATTTTTTTTCAGTATATGTAGTACTGAACACTGTGGAAAGACACACTATTAAAAAGTGACCAAAATTGGCCTCTATCTTGGTTTCAGGATGTCAGACTCTTAAATCTATATTTAGGCAGCCTGCAAATTGTTGCTTTTCCTCCCAAAGTGCCAAATACCCAGCAATTTCCATTAACTTCCCCTAAAGCTGTGCAAAGTCACCAGGGCCTCATCAGGCCCTCACATAATGCAAACTCAGGTCTCTCATCAGCAATCAAATTTTGTGTGGAACTGGAATTTTTCAGTCAAGGCAGAATCAGGTAACACCAATAACTCTCACTGTTTTATTCATCTGTAGTTGCCTGTATACATTTCATTTCCATTTTCCTCCCTCAACATGCTGGACTGGTGCAACTAAGTCTCACTCAAAAATATGCCAAAACGCACCAGAGAAAAAGCGAGCAAGACATGTAAATATGTTAGAAAAAAATGAGTATGGAAAACTGAAAGGAAAATAAATCTTACTTCAATGAAATCAGAGTATGAAAGGATTTTTCACTGAGAGCCTAAAGGAGATGGGCTGAGATATCCGGCCGAGTACGTGGGCAAGATAGTGCTTATTGTGATAAATGTTGTTTATGTGCACTCCAGCAGGAAGTAAACTGAGATTGCTTTTTCTTCACTTAAGTCCTAGGAGTGAAGCACTTGAACAGTTGCTGATCTTAAAGCATTGAGATTAATAGGGTTAATTTTTCCATCTAAGAAAAAGACAAACACTGCTTCACCCCGCTATTCATGAAGCCACTAAGGAAAGAATAGAGATCCAGAACCCATCTAAGGATTGAAATAATGAGCTCTTAGACAGTAACTAACAGTGAACTATTTTATCTTATATTACACCAAAAGTAGATTTTATATGATTCTGAAATAATGTGTATATATTATAAATTATGTACACAAGTAATCATAAGTTTATTAACAGTTTAACCGGATAGCTTAGAATTCACAGATATTTGGTTTTTTTCTGTATACACTAGAAGATTGAGGAACCTAATTTATGATTTCAAAGTTGTTTTCTTCAGGTGGTAATCTCTAGTTTTCCAATGAAGCATATTAAAATTGTCGTTGAATTTCAGTTCTTAGTAAGAAGAAATACATAATTCTTACTCTGATGTTAACATAATCTTAAACTAGACTTTCTTACAGAATCTGTCTTTCTCCACTCTTGATTCCTTTATATTTGTTCTTTGGCTCTACAGTGGGTTGAGAAAGTCATTCTGACTAAACTGGCTATAGTATCTTATATTTGCACTTCTGAGGGGCTGTTTGATCTTAGCTGTATAGTGCAGATGTACCCCCATTTAAAATAAACTGCAGCTTGCTGCGTGACTGCTCTACGTAAATCTGAGTGCATTTAGATTTCTGATAGAAGTGTCCGATAAATTTTGGCTCCATCGTAAACATGAGCTGGGTGCCATTCTTTTCAATCATCTTCTTTTGGGGCCAATATGAACAAAATTAGTGTTTCAGGGCTTATTTTAACAACTGAAATTCATTTCTGTATGTCTCTGCAGATATCTGGGCCTTCCTGTCCCTGATTTGATGTAACATTACTATTAGATAATAGCAAGATGTTTTAGGTAAAGGAACATGACTGAACTTTATTTCTAGTGGTTATAAAGAATAATTTAGTACTTGTTGGTGAACAGCAAATGCTATTGTTTCCTGTGCAGTTTTTTTAATAGATATTTGCCTTTACATTTCTCACCTGAAGGTACAAAAATGGCAGTTGAGGAAAAAAAAAATCAGAAATCAAATCAAACATATCTTTCAATATTGAAAATCAAAAGTGTGGAGTCTCTTTAAAAAGAATGTATTTCAGATGTTTCCTATGCGAAAATAGAATTTAAGCACATGTGTAGGCCATTACCACAGAAACATCAGAATACTGTTCAGCAGGAGGGTTATGACTATTGCTTGATTCCTTGGTTTAGGTTCACGTTGCTTTTGCTTTAGCCTGGGATGATATAGATTTTTAAGGACTTTTTACTTTCTTGTGGTTGCACACACTGAATTATCTGAACAAATAAGAGTTTTCCTGCAAGTACTGTGTTACTGGGAACTCAGTTCCTGGTAAAGTGTGCAGTAAGGTTGCCTTCCAGTGTGGTCTGGAAAACTGTCACAGAAGACAAAAAAAGTAGTCTTCAGTGCCTTGCAACACCCAAACATTCAGTAATCCAGTCTGTCCTAGAAAATACAGCTAAATGTTTGAAGTGCTCTGTGTATTCTCTAGAACGGCTTTTTACAGGTTGCTAGTAAAAATCAAAGTCTATAACATAAGAGAATTAAAAGAAAAAAGGCAAGGATGGACTGGAATTGAATCTGAATTTATAATGTAAGTGAAGGTTTCTCCAACTGGGCTTACTCTACTACTGCTGCTTGTTTTCTTTCTTTTTGGTCAGGCTGGTATTATATTGATCATTATGTTACTGCAAGGTTTCTGTTTGTTTTTTTTTTTCTTTTTTCCAAAATCTTCTAAAGAAACTCGTATACATATTGCTTTACATAGGTTAAGCGCGCTTGGAGCTCTTGAATTTCCTCTTGGAAAGCAAAATCTACTTGTAGTCATTTTAGAAATTATAATTGTTAAAATAGTTTCAAATTTGAATCTCTGAAGTGTTTATGGATGATGCCCATATGGCATTAGGAAGGCTAATTAATTAGTTATTCTAATAACCTGAAGGTGGCTCAGTAAACTTCTTGCTAATGCATTTTCTGAAAGCTACCATGTTTATACATTTCACTGAGTTGTTATAAAATGACTTGTTCCCCTGACATACCCTTGTGAGAAGTGGTAGCTTACTGATCTTATCAAGAGGGAAAGGTTAAATTAATGACTGATTCAGTCTTTCACCCTTCATTAGCACTGAATTAATTTATTAAAGAAATGAAAGATCATCTTGAGTGGTTTAATGTGTAAATTTCATTTTAAACATGCATAGGGTCTCATCTATTTACAGTATAACTGATTAATGGTGAAGTTTAAGAAATACATACCCTTCACAAATGGCTGATTGTGCTAAATTGCAAGACCTTCCCTCTAACCCCGCTCTGCGGCAAAAGCTAAAAACATGCACAGGTTGGTAAACATAGTTTTAACAAGGAGGAACTCTATTTAGAGTAAACATTTGCTGTGTTAGTAATGTGTAAATAGGCTTTGGTTATTATAATGAAACCATAGCATTTCAGTTTTTCAGAAGGTGGCAGTGATAAGCCTAGAAATTATTACTATGGTTTTGCTTGCAAGGACTGGAGAATAAGAGCTCTCAGCTGCTTCCGTAATAAATGTGGAAAGAGTTCTTTCCCTGCAAAATTTTTTTTTGTATCTACTCATGTATTTGAATAAATATATGCAGTCTTGGACTGTGGTCTTATAAATGGGATAAGATCAAACAGTAGGGCAAGATGTCTTGAAGGTATTTCTTAGGTTTCCCTAAATGGTACTGGTGACTCACTAGGTCATCCTTCTTTTGAATCAGTTTTGAACCAATGTTTCATAAAGTACTAGTGGGAAGTTAGTGTGGGAAGTGCTCTTTCAGATGAGACCATATGTGCCCATGAAAGTTTCCCCCGTTCTCTCTTCAAGAGTAAGATTCGGAGGTTTGGATTTTTGTTTTGCCTTGGTTCACTTCACTCCGCCTACTACGTCTAAAAATGAATCCCGTAATTTTAATTATGGTAGCCATTCCTTTTTTTGAAAAAATGAACAAACCCAAAGTCTTGATTAGTGTTTTTTTTTCAATTGATGTCTATTGAATTGTATCCTTAATAGGTTGGCAGTGCTGTAAAATGAAGCTGGAATCCATCATTCAGTCTACAAAATATTATATTTATTTGAGAACTGCAAACGTTGATGTTCTTTATTATCATTATTCTTAAACACATGTAGGCATTACAATAGCCTTTGTTATGTTGGGCTATGTAAGGATATGTTTGTTAGGTTTTTTTTAAGTAGGGTTTTTTTGCTTTTATTGCATGGGGATTTTTTGCTAGAAAGATGTTTCTACGTGTATAATTTATAGTTTAGCATCTGAAAAACAACACAAAGAACTTGCTGATTATTCAGTATTTTCTTTTTTGTTTTTTTATTGGCTCAAATATGCATACATCATTTCCCCTATGCAGTCTGAATACACAAAACCACTGTGCGTAATGGGGTACTTACCTGGTAAAAATTCAGCTGCTCTGCATAGCAGTTTGTTCTGTTCAACACCATCTGGCAGCTGCAAGCTGGTTATACCTGCAGATAACCTCCCTGTTACTTCGCTAACACCATCCAGTATCTCATGGCTGAAATATTTTTCGTCGTCAGTTTATTGACAGCACAAAGAATGCATGCAGTTTCATTAAGAATGTTCCTGCTAAAATTATTCTGAGATACTTAATTTATTAACACAATCATGGAAGCGACCAAATATTTCAGCCTTCTTACTGAAATAATTCACGTTATTTTTGTGATTAAATCAAAGGTGCTAAAAAGACGAGTCCTTTGGTACGATTTGTACAGTCTAAATATAGGCACTCTAAACGCAAGAAGAGAGATTTTGGGAAAAGACTTGGAAGGAGCAATGAAACATTCAGAAAACCTGAAAATTTTTATGTATATTTTAGGATCAGATGTTGGTTTTATGCTGCTCCATCTGCTGTCATATTAGAGAAGCTGAAATGAGACAGCGAGGGAAAAAAAAATCTTTAAACGTTTATTGATATTTTTGATTAATGTGCTCACATATATTTGTATACTAATTTCTGTGATCATTTGTGTAAAAAAAAACCCCAACATAGATAATTTCCTATACAGAGGGGAGGAATCTTATCAAGATCTTCACTTCAGGTCCAGTGCACAGACCTGTTCACTGAATCCAGTAGGGAAGATGGGACTCGGAGGAAATTGAGAATATTGTGACAGGGAGTAAAGTGGACATGGGAAAGTATTTGGCGTATAGTGGAAGGAGAAGTGAAACTCTCTCACAGAAAATTAGGTTGCTTATACATGACCTGTATAAGACATATGACATTGACCCAAAGCCCTTCGTGGGTCCCAGTGTGGTTTGCAGGCTCAGTTCTCCAGCTCTGAGTGGGCACTGGCCGGGTTGTCCACACCTGGGTGTGGTAGCACAAAGTTGTATGTGAAGAAGAAAGGTGCTCAGTACTCATATACTGTGACTATTCAGAACTTTGAAGAAGGTTTTTCCTCTGCTAGTGTGTGTCAGCATGGCAGGTGCCTTTCAGCAGCAGAGAGCTGAGCTGACAAATATCCCTGTAAACTAGCTTTAGACTTCCTGCTGAAGTTCAGCATGAGATCACAATTTCAGTGGACCGATCTGACTTTAATTCAGAACCTGGTGTTTCGGCACACAGCTCTGTGAGGTACAATGCCCTCTTTGTGGCTGCGAAGGGACCGAGCCTTAGGCTCATTAATCACAGCACCGTGCATCTCTAGATGCATATGGAATCCCATGGAATCCCACCAGAGAACAGTGCCATGAACAAAAACGGGTTTTTTGGTCATGATCACAAACTTCTTGAGAGAAATTTGGAGAATTTGGATCACTGTCTGAAATGTTACCTAGGCATTTTCTTTCATTCTTTATTTAACCTATAAAAAAGGAAGTAATTACGTGATAAAGTGGTTCTTTTAGGAATATCTTCATCACTGTGATTTAAATTGATTTCACTATCAGATCACTGAAACATTTGTGGAGTTCCCTAGCTACTGTTATGTATTAATAGTCCTGTGATGCTGAAAATAATTTGTGAAGTGTCTCACAAATGTAGTACGTTGTTCAGCAAAGAATAAAGGAAGTAAATAGAAGCAGTGAGTCTGGACATGTTACAGCTTTGAATTGTATACCATTCTTTGCCTAATGTGCATTTTTTATGCAACTATAATTGCAACGAAATGTTTATAACAAATATTTAATCAGTATTCAATGATTAAATAGGCAAATTTAATTTTGCTCTCATTATTTTATCCTAGGTAATCAATGCAGATGTGATTTAATGACAAATTCTAGTTGAGTAGTTTCATTTTGTGAAAAGAAAATTAAAAGGAGAAAATACACTCTTTAAATTAGAAATAATGATGGAGTCACAGGACAATTCCTGGGAATTAATGACTATCCGAGAAAGCTGAAGGCTCAAGGTTTAGCTGTGGGCTGTTAACCTCAGGTGGTCATTAATTCTTCAAGTAATGCTCCATGCCCTGATCATTATTACAACTGAGCAGGGATGGAGTAGCAAGCTTCAGCAATTAAACCATCAGCAATATATTTAAACGCGTATTTTTCTCTCCTGCTTTCTGACACAAAGCATAGAATCAATCAAACTATTGATGGTATCCAGTCAAACCCTCGGTGTTTTTCTTAATTTGCCTGATCTGTCATTGAGGACATGCCACATTGTGTGCTGGCATTTGTTGAGCCACACACTGCTGTCCCGGTAGCTGTGCTGAACACACATTACGCATACAGCTGGATGTGTATGCCCCCAGGGAGCCTCAGAGCTTGCATGGATTCTTGTTCTCTCATTCTCTCTTCTCAGTAATGATGCAGATGCCACCGGCTTGACTGGCATCAAAATTATAGTGTAGGTAGCACCCCCTTGTCTTCACCATTCTACATGCTAATTTCCCCCTCTTTCTGCAATAAAGTTGTAGCTAAATCTTATTTTCCTGGTTTCTTTCAGGCTGCTGTATGGCCCCCTTAGTCAAAGGAGAAGCAAGACAATCCCCTACAAGGCAGAACTTGCTGCTGGAAACAGTGTAGGAGCTTGTACCACCAAATCACTGACTTGGTATGGGGTTTTCTCATGCAGGGAATTTTGATATCTGCAGCCAGAGCTTTACTCAGTTCTGTAAAGAGTCAAAAGATCTCATGCTATTGCTTTCAATCTGAGATCTACGTAATTACCTGATAACACCACATTGGGCTGAATTTGTCTCTGTCTAAGCATTGCATTTATACACATTATGTACTGCTTGGTGCACATACAGAGAGTCCACAAATACCCCCAGGTCTCGGCAAAACATGCAGGTTTTTTCTAAAGGCGCTCACCAAGTGGTTCAGAAACAACTGTTGAAACGCTTCAAAATTCCACTGCTAAAACATTTCAGCCTATGAGTCAAGGGCAGATTAACAGACAAAAGCAGCTAATCCAAAAATCAGCAGTTTATGCCTGAGTGGAGCAAACAGACTAATGAAGCATACAGAGCTGGATAGGTCACAAAGAGATGTTAATAACGCGTCTGCAAAGAGGTGAGCACGCCAGTCACAGCAAGCCACTTTCTAGAGTGACTTCAGGTGAGAGAAGGACCAAAGATTACTACAAGCACTCCCTAATTAGCAAAGTCATTATCACAGAGTCATTGAGAGCATGGATAGCCCATACAGCATAGGCAGCACGCCCAAGCATTTTGGTGTCATCTGCTGGTTTGAAGTGCAGCTTATATGAGAATGTGTGGCCTGCAGAGCAGGCATGTGAATGTTAAAGTGTGTTATGTCTCTTGTTTCGCATAACTTTGAGATTTAACTTATATAGTTCCATTTACATTAATGCAAATGTGAGTAAAATTATAAATTATTCTCAAATTAATGTAAAACAATAAAAACTCTAGGGTAGCTTTGATTATTTAAGTTGATTATATCAGTTAAATGTTGACAGGATAATGCATTCACCAATTATTCCACGGAATAATACATCTTTTATTGCAGTTCTCTACTTGACAAGATAAATCTCTCTATTTTGAAACAGTCTACTGAAACTTGCATTTGTGGTTGTAGTCTCCCATAGCTGCTGCATAAAGGAATAAATTGTACGCTTGCACATTATGCCAGCCCATCAGCATGTTGGTAAACCACTTCATACGCAACATAAACATTAATGGCAGCAAAGTTAGAGTTATGGCTGCTGCTATTCCCTCTGCCTACATCATCCATCTCTGCTCTGTGTCAGTCGTAATATCTGGGAGTTAGAATTTCTATTTTTAAATTTCTTCCTGAAATGGTGTTTTACAGAGTTTTTCTCCTTCTGATATAGTCTAGCATAGCCATTAGTGGGGAAAAATAACAGCTGCACTTCAGTGATTCATGTAGAGATCCTGGCTTATTGGGCTTGGGGAGAAGGGGAAGAATTCCCTGTATCTGAAACTGTGACAAAAGAAGTGTGGTTTAAAATGAAAAATAACCCTAAACCTACTTCTGATCCATCTATTTCACAGCTATTTTCACACATTTTTCTCTCATACCCTCATTTGATCTTGTTCATATGGACAGCATAGCACAGTATGAGCAGCAGGTCTGAGAATAAATGACAGGAAATTCAATACCTCATTGCTGCATCGGAGTTTGAGTAAAGTACTGCTCTTACATATCTGTTGCCTAAAAATGCATGGAAAAATTCAAAAAATTAGTTTACTCAAAGCATATAAAAGTAAGCAATATATCCTACAAAGTTTTGATTAGATAATGTCCTACAAAGGAGGGAAGGAACTTAAGTGAGGGACGATGAGTAACATTGAGTGGCCTCTCACACCTAGCACGTTGACGAGTCACTGGTATTTTCTATGCATTAGTTTTGTTTCTAGAATAATTGGTATTGACTGTCTTAAACTAACTAAGTTGAGCAGAGAACCCTTTCTAATAAGTGATGCAAATTCTCTACTTTTTATTTCTTTTATCACTCTCTTACAGAATAAGGATCAGATATGGAAAGGAGAAGGCAAAGGAATCCAAGTGCTCCAACCTCCTAACAGTGTTTCCAGATGCAGCTGGGAGAGATGCATTTGCTTCAACTTTTTTTGACTCGACAAAAAAGTGAGTTGCATACCCAGTGAATATATTTGTGTGCTAGAATCATCTCTTAACACTTGTGAATGCCAACCTGTAAGATTAGAATCTGACTTTAAGCTATTGTTCATTATTAAGACTGAAGAGATGTGTTTTCCTGCTCAGATAATGGACCCAAGCAGGAATGATTACCAAGTCCTGTGGGAGACGTTATCTAAGGTCGGTTTACACCCTTCTGTAGATGGGTGAAGTGTAAGGCTGCAGATTCACGACTCCTTATCTCTTAAGGGGCTTCAAGGAACAACATACAAGCTTGGCTTTCTCTGTTTCACCTGCTGGGAGTGGAAGAACTGACATTATGTTTGGGTTTTCTAAATGCAGAAAGTAGTTCCAACAGTAGTTTTTCCTTCTCTGAGGCAGCTCTGCCTCCTCTGTTCCCTTCCCTAACCTGCACTAGGATACTTCTGTGCTCTATACAAATGAATTCCTTTAGATTTGGGAGTTAAAAGTAAAACTGAATTCTGTATCATGATGTAAGGCTACAGCCAATGTTTTTGCCCATATTTTGTCACCTTTGTGTTTCATCATTGTGGAGCTTATAAATGAACAGAAGTCTTCACTAGAAAATCAAAGTGACCTATAGGATATTTTTAAATGATTAATTTTTAGGCACTTAAAAGGTGATGATATAGAGCGGGTTACTTTGGGGAATTTGCTATATAGTGACATTTTGGAGTGTGACCATTCAGGTAAACTAATGTCCTTCCTGTAAGAGACTATTTCAAATCATAGGGAAAGATAGAGAACACATTACTCCTTCTCCTCTTCCTTTATCTGTCACCTTTATCTTCATTAAAATATGGATTAAAATTCTTATCTTCATGCTTTATCTCCATTAAACTGCTGTCACTTGAAAAAATTATTTTCCCCCTAGCTGGTTCCTACGGTGTTGTGCTTTTCTGGTGTAGAGGAGTATACAAAACTTTCAGCTTTCAACTTTTCATCCAGATAGTTGTTTGGAAAATGCTGTGATACTTTATTCAGAGAAACAAGATTATTTTCTTTTTTACTTCTTTAATCTCTACAGTGTTGCTGTATTTTTTTTCTGACCACTGCTCTCTTACCAAGAAATTACAGTTGTTTAAAATATCATGCCATTCAGTTAGTTTTTTTTTAATGTGTGATTTCTTAGCAAACAAGCCTTTTTTTCTGACACTATGTGTGGAATGTGCTGTATATTGTGTGTTTAAAACCAGCAGTTTAAACATGCCTCTTGACTGCTAAAACATGAATGGCAGTCTCACTAGCCCATCTGTTTAAAGTATTTTTGAAGTGCTATAGCACAAGCCATAATATTTATGAAATTTCATATTCGTTTGGATAGTGACAACATTTTTAACTTTAACTCCTATTTTGTTTCTGGTATTATTGCCATAAAGAAAAAATACTTCAGAAAGGAAAACATATGGGAGCCTAATTCTGCAGAGAAGGGCAGAGCTTTACATTGAATAAGCAAACATTTGAGGTTTTCTTCCTTTTACGTTTTCCTGCAGAAAATAACATATGCCCCGAAAAGGCTGGGAGCAATTTTCACACCTTTGAAAGCACAAAGCCTGAGTCTACCTGGCTGTGTTGTCAGAGTTGAGAGTAAACCCAAGCAAACCAGTGTAGCTCCAGCAGCATACACAGAATGGAACCAGTGTGAGAGAGCCTGGAGCTGGGCTTGCTGGTAGCAGTCATTCCCTTCAAATTCATCTCTTGGCTGTGCCAGATAAGATTGTTAAAAATCAAACAAGCCAGCATAATGAATATTTTACTGAGCGAAGTATTCATAACGTAAAACCAGGTTGTTCTAGCTCTCACATCACGAACCTAAGCATCATGCAACTGAACCTGTCCTTAAATAAATTGAGCTGAATATGATTAAAAGTGCAGTAATCAGTAGGTTATTTAGCCCTCAGTAATTTTCCTTTTTCTATCATCATATTCTCTCTAATATGCCTTCAGGTTCTTCTCAGCAAAAAGTATTTTTAATTTCTAAGCATGTTTTCTTCAGCTTGCGTCATGCACTGTAGTTTATGCATACATGAATGCAGCAATTAATGTGAGCTGTTTGTACATTTATCAGATTATATCTACCCCATTAGTCTCCCTAATGGCTAGGCAGTGGTTCCTTCTCTCTCTGCTGTGCTGACCTCTCTTGTCAGGGGGCCCACAGTGGGAAATATTCTCCTATTCCCAATAATATAATTTATAGCCTTCAAGTTGACATGATGGTATTATTCACAAGAGTCAAGTTACTTATTTTCAGATGTAATTTTGGCATATACCATCCCTGGAGGTGTTTAAAAGACTTGTAGGTCTTAGGGACACGGTTTAATGGTGGACTTGGAAGTTTTGGACTTGATGATCTTAGAAGTCTTTTCCAACTTAAATGATTTTATGATTCTAAGGAGCAATCTGAGGTCTAACAAGATGGGAGCACAGAATCCCTGTTGTCCAACAGCAGGATGAGTGTGCAAGTATAACCAAAATTGTCTGTTTTGAACATTCATGTCTAGGGAATTGGTGCCTAAATCATTCAAGCTTCATTTGTGTTTTGTACCTGCAGATAAATTAAAGGCAAGATAGGAACATAGCTCTGAAACCAAAAGTATTTTCAGGATTTTTAAATTCAGCACACTAAAATGAAAATCATTTTACTTTAAATCAATATAAAGTTATCTAAATATGTTCTGGGAATTATAAACTTTATATATGAAGATGTCTTCCAGTTTGGCTTAAGTCCAGTCAAATGGCCACTCAGCACAAAACATTATTACAGAGAGTAATATGGTCACTTTCTGCTATTACTGTGTATCTTTTCCTTTGTAGCTTGCTAGTTCTTTGCATGGTGGAATGATTTTCCCTGCAGTTTAAACAGATTGAATAATTTTTAGATACATTTCAGCTGCTTGTATGCCAAATTAGAAGTATGATTGTGAAACAAATGCTGTAAGTTCTGTGGTTCTCTTCTCTGTCTTAGGACCTATGAGGTAAAATACACTCAGTGGACAAAAAGCAGTTTTTCTGTGCAGTGAATAGATAACTATTTTTGCAGTTATAATACTGCTTTTTTTCTAGTTTAATGTTATCATTTAGCCGTGCGCTGTGCTTCACCTCTCTCTTTTAATTCTCTGTGCATTAGTCCTGAAGACCAGATGATTGCTACGTGGAACACTTTGCTAAGTTATTATAATATAGGAAATTTGTTTAATTTGCATAAAGTCTGGGAATTTGTTTGTTTGGGGTTTTTATCCTAAGCTAATAGTCAAATCTCCCTAGAAATTCAAATCTCTACTCTTACATAATGGTTGCTAGACTTATCACACCACTCTTTAGAGATCCATGTATTAAAAAAGTGTCAACTGATTCTTCTTCTTCATCTCACTTTATCTCCTTTTAAGTTGGATTATAAACAGAATACGGACTTTCCTGCATCCTCTGTGTGTATCCTATTACTGTCTTGGGGTCCTGTGGTGCCTGCAGGCAGTAGTACACGTAAATAAAATTCAGAGGTGCTTTGCACAGAAGCTGGGATGAGAAGTCCTATTTGGTGTTTTACAAAGATACGAGAGTCTTTGTGTATGGGGCATCTTCTCCCAGAGAGGAAAACAACTGCTCTAAAGCAAATCACAAGAAGCACCATCACAGGACAGTGACAGTGACAAATGCCCTCCACAGGCAGTGGCCTCTATTTAGGTCAGACCTATGCCAGCTCTCATTCCACTCCTACTGCACTTCTTTAGGGAATGTGCAAAGCCAGATTTAGCTGATTAATGTCAACATAACTGGCTAAAGTTTCCCATAGTTCAAATCCTGTCAGTGCTATGGATGTCATGCATCATCTTTTAGGTATGAACAGTGGTGAATTAAAAGGTAAGAGCTATGCCTGCTCTCCAACACCTACTGCTTAGCCAGCAGAAACAATTCCACGCTGAAATGAGAAGCTGTTTTTATTAAGAAAAAGTCATACAACATTCTTGTGATTTGGAATTCACACTGTTATTTTTTTCACTTTGAGTAAAAGAAATATGATAATCAATATAGGGAGAGGATGAGAGTTCTTAACCTTCAAACTGTTTTTTTTCTAAGTGAGAGTCACCATTTTTCAGCATGTTATGCTATCAAATTAAAACAGTGCTTCACAGCAGTTATCAGTCAGTAACTTTCAATACAGAATGATCTTTTATAGTATTTCAAGTTTGGTTTGGTCACTTTGGCAAAGTATCACCGTTGGGAAATGTTAAAAAAATCTGTAGTTAACTTGAACAATTTCAGATGTAACTTACCAGTCTGAGGCAGGGAAGCCCAACAAGAGATGTGTTCCATGTTTGGTATCTTAAACAAGAGTCACTGCAGACGGTGCTAGCCTTTCCTGGGGAGTCTAAACTATAATCTTACTTATTGCAACAGTTAACTGGTCCTTGGAGGTCAGAATTAGCTAATACCCCCAGTCTCCTTAATCTACATTAAAACATATAAAGCTACGTGACTGTTTTTCAGAGAACTTTAACTATGATAAGTACGTTTGTCTTTCTGACCACAAAGGTGAAGTGGTTAGTGTTGTATAGAAAGAATGCTTCTTACCTCCATTCAAAATGGGTTGAAAAAGAAAAAAATGTTATCAAATGAAAGATAATTCCAGATGGAAAATACAGCTCCAACACCTACCAGCAATAAAAAACCGTTTTAGAATTGTTTTAGGAATTTGAGAAATATTAGCTGCTGAAGGAGTCTGTAGCAGAACATGGGACTGTAGGTAGAGCAATCATTCATCATTTAACATCTGAATCATTTCTTGCTGACTAAATAGAAATACATACCAGAGAAGTCAAATAATCCTTTCCCATTATTGTATATGATTCATGAATTCCAGATATTATACAAATGCACCATTAATCTAGAAGGAAGCAGTGTTTCTCAATATAGCACTTACAGGTTTATAATAATATTTAAAATTACTTCCGTAGTAATTGTGCTTTTTTTTTCAATATGTTTACAGTATCCACACTCAGAGCCACCCTTTCAGAAAATATCAGGGTTTTTTTGTAAAGTAACTAGCATATGAATAGTTGGAACCTTGTCTGTACTTCACTGTGTATTTGCGTTTCTGCTACAGAATAAAAAAGCATACAAGCTGCTATCAAAGATGAATAAATGTATAACTGTAAAGTCAGAAGAAACTAACATTAAAACCTTCTAGTTGCATCCATACTTACCTTAAGTTTATTCAAAGTTTAAACCAAAAGATACATAATGTACGTTCGCAAAAAGATGTGGTGCTGATGCTAGAAAAGGAATTAAGTTCACCTGTGAGGTTTCCAGCTGTGTTGTCTGTTCATGGTAACTGTGAAAGCAAGAGAAGGCTTTGGCACCTTGTAGCTGCTGAGCTCCTCACAGCTGACCCTGCTCTCAGCAGGAACAAACACTCCAGGACCCACTGAGGTCACATCCAACCTGAATTCTCCTCACTTCTGTTTGGTACCTAGTTAACAGAAAAGTGAAGAGGTTCTGGGATGAAATATGGTGAGATTTGTATCCTTCAGTGTCCTAAGAGGGTTTTTTGGTGTTCTTTGTAAACTTTCAAGATCACTCAGATAACCACCTTTTGCACGCGGAAAGTAATTGATGCAGTTATTCAGCAGACAGTCTTGACCTTGTGGTTTGTTCGTATTGTGCAAAAGAGCAGAAGCAGTAATTGCCAAGCCAGTGGAATAAAGCCATTTGAAGAAAAGGTGACTGAAGGGTTTATGAGGATTTATGATGATGAATTATGTAATCTAGTCATAAGAAGCTTTTATTTTCTAGCTAGAGGAACATATTTGGAGCACATGCATCCTGGCTTGTCATTAGTCCCTGCTTTTCCTGCTTTTGAACAAGGCAGGTGCTGTAAAGAAAGACAGTGGTGGTAGGATTTGCATAATGTTAAATGTGCTTTTCTGATAGAGAAACTTCGACCTTTTTTGGAATTATTTTGATATTCATGTGTAATTATTTCAAAGCATACCACCAAAATTATTGGGATTTTTTACTGTCACTAGATCTGAATGTAATAAAGAGCATCTCTGATGTGATACACGACATCAATCTTTTGGGTATAAAACGTCAGCAAAATTTCCAGCTCTGCACCAACTGCACGACTACATTTGTGTTCACATACATGGATCTGGAAATTTCTTTTCTTTTTTGGTTGGAAGGAATTAGGGTGCTGCTGTGAAGGCACTAGAGTAGGAGTCAGGGCTTTCCTGCTTGCACCACAGATTTTCTCTGCAGTCCTGGACAAGTCATTTGATTCCCACCACTGCAGTTTTGCATCTGAAATTGAAAATCTTGCTTTTCTATTTCAAACAGTAGTTTAAGAAAATGTGTATTAATCTTGTTTAAGGTATTAAGATGTAATGTTGATAGATGATTCTAAAGTAGTACATGAATATATTCTTACTGAAATTTGAGTTTTGTATGTAAATTACTTAACTCAGTAATTACTTTAGAGAGTTTTTACTTAAAAAAAAATCCTCATCGTAAGCCTAAAAGCATTCATGATTTGGCCACAGAAAATGAAGTCAGGAAAACTTCTAGTCCTAAAACTGTTAATTTCATGGTATTTCTAAAAGCAGATTAATTTCAGGAACAAATCTTGATACTTCTGGTTCAGAATTAAAAAATCAGTGAAAATCAACTGTTGTCATCTTTACACTAAACTGAAGATTCTCAGGTAGTCCTTGCATTGTAAATTAGAGAGACAATACTTCTCCTGTTACCTGCATTATTAATACAAATAATATTTACGGTATTGCTCACATCATTAATACTGTATTACTTGTATTACAAGCAGTAGAGCTTCCAGCTCTCTTAGTTGCTCAAGATGGAGAGAGCTATTTAAAGAAGTTCCCGAATTAGTGGTGCCAATAAACTCGTTATCTTATATTCTGACTTAAAGGTTTATGAACTTACCTAAGTTCTGGTGGCTTTTAAGAATTCTCCTCCAGTATTGCTCTATTTGTTGGTCTAGCAGAAGTTTGTAAGCGAGACTTGAAGGCACTGAAATGTTGCTCGGCAATTTGCTTAAGCTATGGTTTTTCTATTGCTCTCCTGCTGTGCTTGAAATTCACCCATTTATGTTTAAGTGTGACAGTATGAAACAAGCAGAAATAACCACTATTTGTTTTATCATGTCTCTGGGACAGATTTGTCAGCCTTTCATCAAGCCAGACTTGCATTGTCCTCAGCAGGATTTCTGTGTGATGAAGGACTGCTGCATTTAGCGCTTTGAGTTTTTAAATGTTACATTCTTTGTGCCCGGGTATTGACAAATGCTCTACTCTAACACCATATTTATTCTCTATTGAAAGTAGAAGCTTGCTTTGCCTCCCTCTTCTGATTCTTGTTGATGTCAGACAAATTTACATGGATGATTGCTCCCTTAGCATGCTTATCGATCATCATAACTATGAGATATCACCACCAGCACAAACCAGAAGAGAAGGGATCACCCATATTCTGCTATTTATTTAAAGGACACATTAACCTTCAAAATCTGATTTATTGTTTGTTTTCACATCCATGCTCTCCCACATATTTGTAATGTTTTTATACAAACTGTTCCCGTGAAGCAGGTAACTTTACATTAGTTCTAATGGCTCATTTTTCTGAGTATCTGAATCTTGCTGCTATACCAAGCCTGCTGAATTTCTGTTTTGTGTGCGACCAAAGCATAAAGGGCTCTATGCTCAATTATGTTAAATGTTCGCAATGTTTTTATGAATGAATCTCATGGGAGACTGAACCGTTTATGTGACATATTTATTCCCTTGTTTTCTTAATTTCTTGGGAGTTTTTGGTTTGTGTTATTCCTCCTTGCACACCCAAATTATCCCTCAGCCTGCAGCATTTGGCTGGAGGTGCTGGCTGTGATCCAGGTTCTGTCCCGTGCAGTGTTGTTAGGTGGGCCACAGCAGGTTTAAGATTTCCATGTTGAATAAGTTTCTTCATGCTCTTGATGTTAATTTCTTCTTCCCTGTCTTCACAGGGTAAGTAGGTATACAAGCAAAAGCACATCAGTCGGTAGAATACCCTGGGGAATTTTTTTTAACATATAAAATTCCCAGAAGTCTTACTGGTGAGAGTTTGAAAGGAACTTTAACTCCAACTCCCATCTGAGATTTAGAAAAATATTCCTTCTGCATTTAACAACTGTAATAATTCTTAAATCGCATGCTCCTCCTGCACTTCTTGAAGGCAGTCAGCACACAACAAACAGATGAAAATATAGTACAGTTTCACATATAATGATATTGTCATTAAAAGCTGACCCAGCATCTGTTTTGGCATCCTCTTCAAAAGTAATCTCGAAGATTACAGCACTGCATTGATTAGTAACTGCAGAAGATGGTCCAGAAACAATTTTTTTGTGGCAGCATTGAGCTTTCTGGGTCTTTTTCCTTCCATGACAAAGTGAAAACAAAACATTCTAAATGCTTCCCTGTACCTGAAATTTTATTGATTGAAAAAGATTTTCAACTTAGGTCTCCTCTGTGTACCAACTGAAAAGAGAGTGCACCCTGGAACAGTTAAATTGATATTGCTTAATGGTTCTCTTCTGTCTGGCTTAAAAAGCATTATCCACTTGAAAAATCTTTAGTTGAACCACTTTGGCCAACTCTTAAAGGCTGTCATTTTAGCATCTATTTTAATAAGTAATTTTTATTAACATTTATACAATATGTGAAGAAACGGGTTGTCTTCTCAAAGAAGAGCCCAGACTAATGATCATGGTAAACAAGATTCAAAATGGGGGCTTAAAAGACCAGAGTTGTCCCTGCTAAAGCTATATGCTCCAGGTTTTTAAAAATACACAGAGAAGTGTTAGACCCTTATGAATGGCATTTACACTAGCTAGTGCACAAAGCAAGAGTTTTGTATTATGCTCTTTTTCCCAAAGAATTCATGAGCTCATCTGACTTGACTCAAAGCCCTGAACCCTCTTATAGAACAGAATACTCAGGGGAAGAAAGTGTTCCAAAAAAAAACCTATATATTTTAGGATGAAGTTTATCTATGTTAGTGGTTGGAATATTTTCATTTGCTATGAGGCCAAACTCTCTCATTTGCTTCATGAGGCTTTCTGGTTCTCTCACATTCTAAAACAGTGTCCAAATTTCCATAATATACAGTAATCCAGGCAAGATATCTCCAAGATTTCCCAGTGAAGCAATTGGCTACGTATGAACTGGCTCTACCCGCAAACCAAAGGTTTGCACAGATTACAGGGCCATAAAATATTCTGGCCCTAATTGTCACCTTCTCCATCTTTCAACATATGCATCCGTCGGGCTAGAGAGGGAGAAAAGATGTAACTGCCTTGAGTTTACTATGTTTTTAGTGGTATGAAAGAGAGAGATCAGATTTTGAAATCATCATCTTTCTAGACATATTTTCTATGTTCTCATTTGATTAGATTTTAACCTCTCTGATTATATGAAGGTGCTTTCTCAGTTCATCAGATATACCACAACAGAGAATATAGCCTTGTCAACAGACTATAAAATTGGAAATTGCTGATCTGATTTTGAAAGTCATTCAAAGCCAGTTACCTTTTCTGTAGTGCTTCATGTGAGAATCTTTGGTTCGCATTTTAGCAAGGACATCCAAAAATTTTCTGGTGGCAGCTGGCTGAGTCCATTTCCATCTTTCTCTCTTCAGTCTGGGGTTAAGGAGCATTCAGAGCTTTTATTAATCTCAGAACAGAGAGTATCAGTGAAGGGCTGTCAGGATGAGTGACAGACGAGAGCTCGACTTTTAAATGCATAGTCAAATCAAATAGATGTTATCCAGAAGGAGAAACAGGAACAGAATCTCAGACATCTTGTTTGGATTAAATCTCTATCATTCATTTAATGTATATTAACTTGAAACGATGGATGTAATTTCCTGTAAGTAGAGTTGTAATTCTGACTCATTATGAGCAGAAGGAACACTTTTAGAATAAGACTGAACTTCAGAAACTTACATCTCATTTGCATTTAACAGGTACATTGAATCCCTCCTTCTCACCAGAATCAGAGCTAGTGGTGCATCAGTTCTTAAGTGTTATTTGTTGATTTGGTGCTAGGTGAAAGCAGATGTTTTCCTGTTATTGTCAAAACAAATACTTATATTTAAAGTAGTTAGACACTACCATATAATAGGATACATTTTAAGCTTATAAAACTGCATATTTAATGATACTTTTCTTCAAAACCACAGTCAGTTATAAAAATCCAATAGTGGATTGAGAAACCTCTACAAAAGTGCTCTTGCCTTTTCAAGAATGTGTCCTCTGTCTATTTTCATTTGGTTTTATGACTGCAGGAAACCCAGATTTTGCATGAGGTTCTGTCATGGATTGAGAACCTTTAACAATATGTATTGGTCATTTAACACTATTGCAGATGATGAAACATATGCTTTCATCCTGGTTTTGAAAGGTTTCAAGGGAATATGTGGTCAAAAATATCATAATTAAATATACCGATCCCAAATCTGTAGTTCAGAGAAAATATCGCATTTACCGGCAAACTAATAAAATTGATTGGAAATCTCGATTAAGGTGAAGCAGCAGATAAAATATGATTAGCCTTTATTATAAAGGGATCCAAATTGAAGATCATCTAGAATAGCTACTGAATAATTAGGGAGCAGAGTGTTGTTCTAGGAAAGTTTTCAGAATATGATTTCAATGTCTACACTTGGGTTAAAGGTTAAATTCACTCTTTAACATTTGTCAGCAAGCCCTTGACTGTCATTATCATAGTTGAAAATATTAAAGATCTCTATTATGCTTTTCCTTCAGAAAGTGTGGTGTAGCCCAGCTGGTATTCTAATTTCTATTACTTCAGTTTCCTTGAATATCTAGTCTTATAAGATAGTTTTTCTTAAAAGAAAATTTAAAATGGTTGTTTTTATTGAAGGTTGAGTGTTACAAAACATACAGATCAATATATAAACATGCGTGAAACTAATTCATAAATCCTGTTTTGGAGTAACACCTTTATGTTTCTGCTATTACTGTGCTGAAAAATAGTTATGGCATATCATGCCTTACTTTCTTCTTTGGAGTGCTTTTTTAGCTTAACATATAGAAAGTTCTTTGTAGTTATTTTTGGGTTGGGTTTTGTAGGAGTATGCTTCCGTAGCCTAAAGTAAAATCTCTTAATTGCAGGGAGGGCAGAATGCATAGTGCATTTACACATTGAATCTTAATTATTTCATCCATATGTATAGTCCCATCTGCTTAAGCACGCTGCACTCAACGATCAGGGCGGCCTTCTCCTGATTCCCCCACCTTGAAGAGGATTTCAACAAAGCAGCATAATCTGTTCCAAACAAATAATTAATCCTTTCTTGTGACAGAGCTGGCTGGTGTCATCAGTGGTGAGCTGTAATTGCAACTGCTGCTCAGTATGGTACCCTTCAATTCCACTGCTCGGAGGGACACGGATCCAGCAGGAGGTGTGCAGTCCTACTGGCTGCAGCCCCATGCAGCGGGGAGCTTTATAGTACCTGAAATTTCCTGCCCCAAACAACTTTGTAGACCAAAATCTAAAGCCACTCTGGGAATATAAATGAGAGATTTTTTCAGGAGAATGTTGAATAATGAGCTTGTTTGGTATCTGTTATACCTATATTATTCAAATCTGTTCAGTTGGCTTCTTAGAGCAAGCAGAGTGGGTCACTCACTTTTTAAGCTCTTCTGTTGAGATAATTATCCATGAGTTTTGCATAAGAGTGTGTCAAGATTGTAGTGATATAAGATTGTATTTATGGGTATTTAGTACATTTAGATCTGTTAGAATTTTCTGTGCTCATGTGTATGGAATTTCAGATAGGGATTTTGAATAAATTAATAAATGTTGTGAAAAATATCAGATGAATGTGTTTTGCCATGGAAACTTCAGAATTCGCTTGAAATTCATGTAAATAATATAAAATGTTTCACCATTTTTATCTTGTGGTGATGCTGTTGGTAAGATGAGATATTTGTGTGCTATTTAGAAGGTATGAGAGAAACAGAAAGAGCTTTTTGCATTCTTAAAGGTTGAATGGGGTTGCTGAACAAGTTTGAAGCTGTTAGTGCATTCAAGTACAGCTGCAGAACTTAAGCAATGACTGTGATTACCGTACAAAAAGTACTGACCTACAGCAACAGATTTGGTTCTTTGGGGTAGGGGAGAAGTGTTGAGAATATGTTGTAAGAAATTACATTTTAGAAGAAAATACTTTGCTAACATGAGTTCTGAATTCACTAATCAGGTTAAAACCCTGAACATCTTACTTTAACCACCAGCACTGAGTTACATACTCCAGAACTTTCAATAATTGATATAACAGTCTTTATATAAATTCTCTGTTTTCCTAAGCAACGTTAAATCTACATCTTTTTATAATCCCCCTGTTAGTGAAAAGCAAGTTACCAATCTCACAAGTTCAATGTAGAAATAAATAACACATACATTTGCTGTTCTACCAATAAAAAGGAGAGGGACCCTGAGAGGGGGTGGAGAACCAAATGATAAGTTTGCCCATATTTAGTCTCAGAAAGAAGTGCTGGTTTTGTAACCACACAGTAGGAACAGTCAGGTCAGTTGTGATCACCTAGAATTTCCCATTCTTTTCACACCTTTTGCATCTCCATTCAGATGATCAGGCACTAACTTTTGAGATTCCTGCATGATTCCTTGCTTAGCTCACATAGTCCTGGTCCTAAAGCGATTTACAGAGAGAACTATCTAATAACATAGCTGATCTTCAGGTGTTGAATGCCTGTGATTCAGTCCAAATGAGTGTGTACTTTAAGCAAAGTCTTCTCAAATTACTAGTTTTGCTTTTCTTCTCCTCTGCCAACCACCTAGGTATTTCCACTCCCAGCTTTCAAAAGAAGCTTTCAGTATCCAGTATCTGAAAGAAGAGCTTCTGTCAGATTTGAAGCTGTACCACGGATACAGTGTCGTGGAACTCTATCCCATCAGGTTTTTCTGCTCACTGGTCTCTAATCATTACAAAAATAGGTCTGTTTTGCTACTAGCTGCTGCCCTGTAAATCTTGTAGGTGGCAAGTAGTTCCTTTAAAAAGCTGTTCTAGTGTAATTTCTTTTTCTTTCTGACCTGGCTTGGAGTAAAAGGGCATAAGAAGACAGTTGCAATAATATGTGGGAGAGAAAACATAACAAGAAATCAAAATTGTTTGCACAAGCAAATTACAGGAATCAAAGAAGCAGGAATCTATGTATGCATTGTTAGCATTTTGACACACAAGAGGACAGGGGTGTTCTATCTTGTCTTAAAAGAAGCTTTCAGTAATTAGTCTGGTAAAAGTAAAATAGCACCCTGTAAGATAATAAAAATTACAAACAGCAATGCAGAGAAAGAAAAAAGGGCATTTTTATTTAATAGAAGAGAAAGTCAAGCCAGGTGTAGAACCTTCCTGTTCCCTGAATCATCAAACCAAACCTTGTACACTATTAAATGACATAATTTAATTGTATACACTTTTCTATTAAAATTTTAGTTGACTGTGTAGGAAAATATACCCAGATGGTTGAGCATAACTGCATTTTATTGTTTCTCTTTGCACAGTTATGGATCCCTGAGCTATAAATTCCTGTGACTTAGTGACAGTTCTGTACTGCTGCTTTACAGCAGTTCATGTCTGCACAACTCCAGTTCACCCACTGCTCTAATAACCTCATCAAAGTCCTTTGGAGATAATAGCATGAGGCAAAACATTATGGAGAACTTAAAAGTGGGAAAAGAAAAAGTTACAATAGTGAGGACTAGTCAGGGGCTTTTAATTTAAAAGTAACTGGGTAACTGAGTATTAAAGCTTAAGGATGCAGACATTATTTCTCTTCACTCATAACATATGGCCTTTCTCCTACATTGTCCTCTAATCTTAGCTTGAAAACTTCAGAAACTGTACATTTTTACATTTGAATCCTAATACCAACAGGAAATCCTTCAACTTTCTCAGCTGTCCATTTACAGAACATCCTATTTCCTTGGAACATGGCCACCTGCCTTAACACACAAAATTATATTCAAGTCTGATTCATAAGCTGTTTGCTATTGATTTTCAGTTTGGGAACTTGTGAAGCACAAAAGGGAGGATTCATTGACACACACCCTTTTTCTGTTCACTGCAGTACTGGCTTAATGCTGCAGCGTTGTGGTGTCAGCAGGGTTATACATCCCAGAGTATGGTCTGTCAGTTGATACCAGTGACAGAATCATTCATCAATTAAGTTCTTAAAGTGGCGCTCAGAAGTCTGCAAAATGCATCTAGTTTCTCTATATTCAGCAGTAAAATAACCAGCCTCTGTAATACACTTTCACAACTGTTTTCCTTCTCCTCTGTTCATGTTCCTCAAGCAGGATAATGTTTATTCCTTTGTGAGTTTGTGAGCTCTAAATCAGTAGAGATCTGACCCTGTAGAAGGCCCCTGTAATCTGTACCGTGTGAATATACAGATGTGTGATTTTCAGGGAAAAGCAGGAGACCCTTAATTCCCAGTGTAAAATTGCAAATTCCTTTTTAAAGGTATTCCTAGGCTTGAAATCTTGCCTGTGTCCAGACTTGACACATTTTGCTCATGAGCACTCTAAGTTTCATGGGAATACCTGGCCTGTGGAATCTTCAGGAAATTATAGAAGCTTGGACAAAAAGTAATCTTCTCTAACCCCCTAATAACTGTATCCCTAAAAAGTCCCATCTTAGAGATTTTTTGTGGGAAGAAGGGAAAGGAACAAAAACATTCATGAGCAATTTTACTAGTTCCGAGATGGTTGTAAATACAGGAGGGTATAAGGTGACAATGTTTCATCTTTCTCTGGTGTGACGTTCACTCACAGTCATAATAAGGATGAAGTGCTGCTGTGTGGAACTTCAGCTCTCTGGTGCTTGCATAGCTTTTAATTTAGCTGGCAAGTCAGCCTTTTATCATGAGTCTGTTCTCTTGTCAGATGAGTAAACTGGAAACTGAAAATTTTCATCCTTTTTATCCAAATGTAGATTTTCATCTTTTTAATCTGATGAAAAATCATTAACCTTAAGTGCAGAAAATGTGACAAGAAATTACTTGCACACCCCCAAATTCTCTATGTCCTAAATCTTGGGCATACAATTTGGGGTTTATTTTTTATTTTTAATTTACATGTTAATTATTCTTACCTTTCCTTCTTGCTTATCATGCATTCTGTGGATCTCATAGTGGTTTCTCTCGTTTTTGTCTTTCCATCCTCCCAGTTTATCTATTCTGGATTTTGGGGCTGGTTTAGCTTCTAGTGTCCATCCCCCTTATTAAAGAAAGCAGCTCAACAGTCACAATTTCAATTATAGTGCAATGATGATAGTCAATGGAATATCAAAGTGTGGTATGCTGAATGTGTTTCAGTTTTAATTGATTCTGAAGTTGAAAAGAAATGCAGCTGCTATCTTATTTCCATGAGTATATGCGTAAGAGAAACAGCATCCATAGGAATGTTAACATGAAATGTGGGTTAGAAAAGCAAATGAATACTGGCATGCACAGCTTTCCAGTTTATAGTAATTCTCATCTCAGATACAAAGAAAATCAATATATATCAGTTAAATTGTGTTCTTCAGGTATTATCTTCAGGAATTCAGTACTTCCATTCTTTGGCAGAAACATTGACAAGCGAGTTATAAACGCATTTGAATAATTTCTGTCCGTTTCTATGTGTTGCATAAATCAAGACTAACACCCTGCAGGTTTTCTGGAATTTGTCCAAATTACAGACTTACTATGTTGCAGATAGTTTGCATGTTTAATGAACATTTTCAGAAAGTTTATTGAAAACAAATTATACATTGAAATAAGACATCTGATGCTTGAGTCAAAAACGAACATTTTGATTCATTTCTATTGCGTTGTAATGTTTTATGTATAAATATTATAATGTCCCCAGCATAGTATAATTTTCATTTTGTAGTTTTAGATGTACATATACATGATTTTCATTTGTAGGTTCAAAAAACATTTAGTATTTAATGTAATGATGTAAGAAATGTAATATTGATCCAGCTCAAATGCGTTGACAAGTTGTTGACACAATAAATAAATCTAACATTGTAATATTAAGTAGCTTAAATACTACACATTCCTAATCATTATATCTATATATACCATCTGCAGTGGTATTTATAAAAATATATACCTGCACAACTGCAGAAATGTGCCAGTGTTCCTGGCCAGCACAAGCAGAGAACGCCTTTTTATGTGCCGTGTCATTCACAGGCAGCATTGCCACTAGACAAGATTAAAAGATAAAATAATGTCCTTTTGCAAAAATAGAGTTATAAAAATAGAGAACAACAACACATACGACAACACAGTTAATATTATCTATAGGAATGCCATATCACAGGTAGATCCCTCTTCATTTCCGAGAGTGAGCCAAAATCTCTTTCAGTTTTGTCTCCAGTGTCTTTCATGCTTCATGGATAGGATGTTACTGGCTCTTCCTGTTCCTGCCTCTGTACCATCTCTCTTGCTGTTACAGAAAAAACAGGATCACAGACATATTGCATCTATGTTCTTTTCTCTGTGCATTCCAGCCCAGCCTCATTGTTCTAGTTTCTTGTGACTGACACAGTACTTTTGGACTACGCTGCTGTGCATTGCTTGTTTTTCCTTTCTTCTGTATGCTCCTTTTACATACTCAAATGGCTTTCCTGATTGCAAATTTCTAAAATGCTTGGTAACTTCTGTAAACTTGGACTGCTGAAAACTCTTGGTGAAACGCTCTGTGTAATATTATTATTAGTAGATGCAGAGGTGTGCCTCCCTGTGCATCATACAGCGGCTTCACAGGATATCCTGAGCGCTGACATTTGGGGAATAGCTGCCTGCACAGGGTTTGCCCTCCGTTTGCTTAGGTCTGAGATCCAGAATTTCCTCTGGGAACAGTGTCACAATAACAAATATTTTTCAGATCTGCAATCGTTGCAGGTAACTTGCTGGTAAAAGCAGTACTAAGGTAGCACCTAAGAGTATTGTGTTTATTCTGCCCAAGGAGAGATTGAAAACAGAGATTGATGATTGATTACAATATTGATAATGAATAAGAAACTGACCTCAGCTGCAAACGGGGGCAGAGCAGATGGCAGAGGCATATGTTATGCCCTCTTATGCAAGGGAGACCCAATAGCTGTCTCTCTCCGTTCTAACACCTTTTACTTAGCAATAACCTTGACCATTTTCAATAATGGCTCAATCTGCCCAAGAAAAGAATTCACACTGTTCTGTGCTACTGCCATCTTCCCTCCTACTGATGAACGCATTTACTACCCCATTCCACTGACTTCAGAGCAGCCTTTAGCATCATTCCACTCTCTAAGATGCACAGAGATTTCTGTCTTTGGAGTTTAGTTTCATTTTTGTCCCCTTTCCTCTTCTGCTGTGCTTTTGTATGTGTGTCTATGGCTGTGTGTGTTGCTTTCCCTGTACCAAGACGTTCCCTGCTGAAGTTTACAAAAGCTTATTTTGGCAGTCTGCATTAACCTCCTTCATCAGTTTATTGTGCCCTGAAAATCCAGATACACAGAGATGCCACAATGCACTTCTCACATTGAAATGTCAATGTTCTTTTAAAAAGTCTGAGCTTTCTAAAAATGCAGCACCAAAAAAATGTTAGTGAAAGGCACTGTGCCTATGTTTAGTGTAGTTCCTTTACTCTGCATGTCAAAATAGAGCACAGAGATTTTTGGGAACACCTGTCACCACTCTTACCTCCCTTTTGCCTGGTTATTTCCTACTGGCATTTATTCGTATTCCTATTTACCACCTTGCAGTTGCTGCTGTGAGAATCCCTGACATTTGGGATAACTTTGGGACACCTCTCTCCCTTTAGAAGTCTCCTGAAAATATACACTGCTTTTCTGTTCTTAAGAATTATCTTTTCTTTTTACTTTCATTTTTTTATCACCACTATTGTATCATTTAACTTAAAGCACTCTGGGACATAGTTTGTACAGTAGGCAAAATAGTTATATTTTGCTTTATTAAGGAGCCATTGGTCCTCAGATGTAATTGTTATAAAGGAAATCCTAAGTTGGTTAGATGTGGTATTCAGGCAGTCATTGTTTCAGCGTTTGACAGAGAAAAGAGCAGATAAATATTAGAGAGTTGCTACTGTAGATTTTTTGACTAAATCTTTTTGCTTGATACTACAACTGTCTTCAACCACCTTTGATTATTTTCCTTTTGCCACCTGAAAAAAAAAAAGGACTTTATGTTGAATGATATGTAGCACCATTTAAATACAGTAATTCTATGAATGAAACATACTTCAAACATAAGTTGAGGAAATTGTTTGGAGGAAGTCAACCACTTACGGGAATAAAAGAGAGCGAACAATTGTATAAAACAATACAACATTTGGATAAATGCTTACACAATAGTTGAGAGATAACTCTTGTGGATCAATTTCTGAACCTTTTCGTTGATATCCACAGTTCATGTCTGATGAGAAAGATTCACACACTCAAATTTTGAAGGTCGTACCACAAAGAAATTGGCTGGCTAGCACAGGAGGAAACTCAAAGGAAAAATGTGGATCAATTTGGTATGTTGCAGTATGGAAGTATAGACTGCTTAGGCTATCTGATCTCAGAGCTCCTAAAATGAAAACCTGAACTTATGTGATTGTCTCAAACCGGACAAATAACATAAACCTGATATCCAGCTAAGAAGGTGACACCTGATGACGAAAAAAACCCAGACCAATTTAGAAAGGGTGTTTTAGGTCCACTTTTTTAGCTAAAAGTTTGTAGCATCTGTGGCTACGCAGCTTTTTCTGGTATGTCTTTAAATAAACTTTAGTCACTATAATAATCAGAAAAATATGCTAGAGGGAATTTCAGTTCTGATGCGGAATGAAGATGATAGTAACATAGCATGAGCACCTAACACACACACACCACAATGGTTTTCTATGGGGCTGGCTACGGCAGGCTGCTTCTCTCCTGCTTTACGGAGTAGCAGAAAGCCAGCACAGTTCTTTTCTCCTACTCTTTCCAAGAAGCAGGAAAAAAAGCCTAAAACTGGTTACAGCTATTTGAGTTTTTAGAACAATTTCAAAAATACCACTTATATTTGTTTACAGAATCCAGCTGTAATGGTATGTAGGAGAAGCTGTGTAACCCTTCCAATTCAGACAAAAATTTTCAGGAAGATTCTGAGGAATACTATGCAACTGTAGGTTGAAATAAATGCTCCAAGTGAAAAGCACCCAGTGTTTTAGTCTGAACGAGTTTGTTTATTTCCACTCTACTGAGTGCCTTTGATGTGTTCTGCGTTGTGCCTTTTGGTGCGCTAGAGCTTCATAAATATAAATATTGCTGATAGCCATATAATTATGGACAGATGGACAAGTAAAATCCAACTGAGAGGCACTTACTTGTTTTCAGAAATGGAATAAAGTTTGGTTGTTTGTTTTTATTCATATCAAAGATGCAAAGAAGCAAAATTAATGTCTGCAGTGGTGGGAGCATGGCAGAAGGAAGCATTACATATGTCCTCTACTTTACAATCCCATTCCCACCAAGATAGTTTCCTGACAATGTTTGAAATCAAATTGTGTGCCTCAAATCTCTTATTTCTGTGTTGGGCTCACACTGGAGCACAGGCCCTGCAGTTTTTGGGGGAAAGAACAGCACAACATAATCCCTTATAATCCTCTCTTGCTCCTGACAAAGCAGCTCAGTCTGTTGTGCTTCCTCTTATCAAAACTGAGTTTTTGTTCAGCTTCAACATTTTCATCTGTGGATCAATGTCCAGAAAAGTTAAAAAGGATTAGGGAAGAGATAGACAGGAAAATGTAAAGACACAAAAAGCCTCACTGAACTTTGATCAGTCATGTGGGTACATGCCCCAGGTGCATTCATTCAGAAAAGCTGCAGCCTATCCATGCACTTCCTAGAATTCTCCTGAAAGCTTTCTCTTTAATTTTGAGTTCCTGTAACTGACAGACAATTTTAGGTTCAGGAATTCTACAAGCTTATATTGCATAATTTCTAATGTTGGGGTTTTTAATATTTTAAGCAATTTATGAGACTGGGGTTTAGTTTAATAGACAAAGGAAACAGTGAGTCAGCAGTCTTGAAACATTAAGAATTTCGAGATACTTGCTCGGTAAAATGCCCAATTCAGAACAGATTAACACCTACTAATACAAATGGCATGCAAAGGGTGTGAACATCTCTGAGATACACTGACTTCAAAATCCGCTAGGACTTAGACTGCTATCATCAGGGAATAGGTCTGGGGCTTTGATTCTTGCTGTTTGAGGTTTTTTAAGTGTTCCAGGAGCATGCTTTAATCGTTAATGTTAAATAAAAAATGGTTGGGAAGTGAGCCCTGGCTCCAAGGCAGACTGTGCAAACTGACTGACTCCCAAACCATGAGTGCAGACTGCAGCCACAGATGCAGGCCTTGCACCAGGATGATTTCACACAGGAAGCAGAAATAATACTGAATATAAATACTCAGGTGTCTATCAAAGCTTGCCTAGGATAACGTCTTGGAGAGAGTTTTAGCCGTCCCAAACAGGCTGAAGAGAACTAAAGCAACAGTTAAGCAGTGTAAATGACAAAAGGTCGCATACTTGCCTTTCTCTGCAGCTTTTCTTTACCAGTATTGCTGGAGCTGCAGTATCTGTCCTACAAGGAACTATACAGTCCATGCTTCTATAGTCAGTGACCCAGGTTTTCATCAGATATTCAAGGAAGCAACCTCACTGATTTGTTTATCTCACCGAATAGACAGGGTTTTCTTCATCCAGAATCCAGTCGCTACTGAGGTTTCCATCACCATGGTCCTAGAGCATATGGATATGGAAGTAGCATGTGACAAAGAATCAGAAAGAAGGGTACAAAACACTGGCTGTTCAGCTACCAAATTAGCTAAAGAGGATATAAATATAGATATTACTATATTGTAATTAAATATAATACAAAGTGTGTGGGGTCTGGCTTTCCAAGCAACAAAAGAATATCACAATGCTGATACTGCATGTCCTCCTTCCTGCCAGAGCATAATTATTATAGAAAATAAGTACTCATCCAAAACACCTGAAGTTATTCACCAGCTACAATAATTTTAATACATATTTCGTGGGTTCAGGATGTTTTTTCTGCTTACTATTGTATCTTTGCAAGAGAGGTAAAAAATCTTTTTTCATCTAAGAGCACTATATATAAACCCTGAATAAATATTTATTAAGGATAATTTATATGTATTTTAGGAGCTAAATGGATTTTTCCATCAGGATTTTAAAGATCCACATAATTAAACACACATTGTGGAAGGCATGGTGTGTTTTTTGTTTGTTCTGCAGTGAACTTTGGTTGCAGTTGATTCCATATTCTTTGTTTACCTATTGTTGGCTCAGCTGATCATTTTGAGCCCTCGTTGCCACTTCTGTGTAGCCAATCAACCTATTTCCTTTGTTCCATCACAAAAGACACCTTTATTTGAGATATTAAAGTCTCTCTGATTTTTTGAGGGGAAAATTTATTATATAAATGAAGGAGCTGATTTCATGGAGTGTGTCTGTGTGAGCTTTATCAGCTGGTGTACGATTACTAGCGCTTTTTCACGTCTATATAAACACTAATCAACTTCTTAGGGTGTCTGTGGAGATGCGCTTGGATTGTTCTGTGGTGTATGAGACTAGCATTTCTTGGTAGGTGTAAAAGACAGACATAATCTCCTTAGCTGCCTTATAAACAGAGAGATTTATCAGTAGGCTTGGATCCAGAATTTTCAGATCTGCTGAAACTGAAGTTTCATTTCTAAGATGTATCTCAGGCGCATACCAGAAGGAACCGCAAGTCCATCAGCCCCAAACAGATTTTCTGTTTATAGTACCTTAGTTGCTCATGCTTGAAAAAACTGCAGGAAACAAGGCTACCTTACAAGCAATTGCCCCAACTTTTAATATATGGCAGCAAGAGTGGAAGGATGCTGATGCATAGGCCTGTCATATTTTCTTTAATTTTGTATTTCTCCCCTCAAGCTTAGCATTTTTCTTGTCATAAGGATTTGTCCTACTTTCCTACTGTCGTCTACTCTCATATCAGGAGTGCAGAAAATCAGAATTAATTTGCAAGTAAATGTAAATAAACCGCGTAAACTCTCAGGCAATCTCCTTTAACTGCCATGTTGTGGTATTGAACATCACTGTGTATCTACAACATTTTAAATGATGGTATAAATTTTTATAAATCCAGGCTGAATATACGCTTATAGAAAGGTGGGTACTTAGGAATATAGGGCACACGAGTAATTACTGGGGCAGATGCTCCACTCTACTAAGAATCAGAATTATATAAGAAGGCCTACATGGTTTTGATGTCATTTCCTGAAATGGCACCATGTGTGTCATATGTGTAATTTCGGTGATAGAGTGACAAATAAGCAGTTGGCTGATTACTAATGCGGTAATTTTAGATTCTCTAATTGTGATGAGTAACAGTCACCCAACTTCACCTCTTGCCAAAAATCTGTCTCTGGCAGTTAATTTAATTCCATTGATACTTGTTTTTTTGGTGACTGATCCGAGTAATCCCACTGGAAGCTTCTGATGCAAGGTAGGCCAGGTAGGATGTGGTATGACAAGGAGAAAGGGCAAAGGACAATTCGATGATGACAAGGAAAGTCAATGCACTGAGAATCCCCTTCACATTCATGAAGGTCAGTCTCTCATCTACTTCTCCCTTTGCTTTTCCCACACTCTTTCATAGCTACAGGATCTCTGGATTTGGAGGGATTGCTGGTTTTTCCCCTTCTTTTATTCCCGTACCTTTGAACAATAGGAGCGGCTTTCACAAACTGAGGAAATGAGCAAGTTAGAGGTGCTACGGTTAAAGAAGCACATGTTGGTGAAACCAAGTGGAAGGGAAGGACAGGTGGGATGGGACCCTGGGGCTCATGGGGAAATAGAGGGGATTCACAAAACAATTAATATACATGTGGACAAATACAGGCTGATGTGAGGAGATGCTCTTATATCACTTGTCATGAAGAATGGGACCACTGCCCTAATCTTGAATGTGGTGACTGCCCTGAAAGGGTATTTGACTTTGTTCTATCACAAAGGATATTGCATTCCAGATGACACTTAAAAATCATCATTCCAGGCAGCATTTTTTTTATTTCCTATAGCAGAATGTGCAAATAAATTTAGCAGGTGTTATTTGAGCTGGTAGGGGGTGAAAGGCGAATAAAAATTGCTGATAGGGATTTTCTCTGTGTGCTGCTGCTGGGATCCTGCAGAGACTAGACAGTCTTAGTTAAAGCTGCAGTATGTTGCTCTTCATGGGAAATCTATCTCTTTTTATATTATTTCACCTGTGAAATCTATTTACAGAAGAGGAATTTTCCATTCACCTTTTCTAAAACCATTTTATGTTGTTGCTCAAAGTGGAAGGGCAATCTGCAGCTATGTATGGTAAACCAGTGTGATTCGTTATCAGGAATATAAATGAAACATTTTCGTACAAGCTCACCTTTTTCTTTTTTGTGTGGGCCTACAAAGTTCAGTGGCTGGGCTATTCACACACTACAAGCTATTACACTCTGCCGCTTCTACCTCCCTTTCATGTTCTTTTCTCTTTTCTTAACACACGTTTGCCTAAAAGTAGGCCAGCGTGATGGATTGATTTGTGGACTAAAATACTCCCATATCCCATGTTCTGGATTTTCCAGCTTTAAAAGCATTCTGGCAAAAAAACCCTGTGCTTACAAGAAAACTGATGCATTCAATTTATTGTTTTCTATTGTCTTCAGTAGAGTTTATCTTGAAAAAAAAAAATAGTTCCTGAAACAGGGGGGGAAAAAAAGGCTTGATTTGTACTAAAAATCTTTTGCAAATTCATTGTTTTGGAGGAAGGAAAGAAGGATACTTGCTCTCGGAAAATACACAAATCTTGATGGCATTGCTATAAAGAAATGGGTAACCACTGCAGAATGAAGTTGAGACTGGTGAAATGACATGATGTTTTCCTGATAGAGGTATTCTTTTATTAAGATTCCCTTCTTTTCTGGTGATTGAATTCCCACTCTGCTCTCCTGCAAGCAAAAATATGAGCTCCTCTCCCCTGTCCCTGTATTCCTTCTTCACTTCATACTTTTCCCATCTATTTGCTGCCTTTTGTTGCTGAAACTTGCTGCCACCCTTCTGGAGCACACCCATCTCCTACTGTCCATGGCTTAATCAGGCTTTCTCTTAGAACAGATACTTGACCAGGATTTCTGGGAAGATAATGAATTGTTTTCCACAAGTAGCATTTTGAATGCAGAGCTTGTCATTACGGACACCTCAGTTATTTTCCTAGCAGGACAAGAGAATACAGGCAGAGATGAATTTTCTTCCTCTAAATTCGCTTTGTGCCTTTGTGAAAGGATGGGTTTTTAGTATTTTGACTGAAAAAGGGATTAAACTCCTTGTAAACCTCTGAATAGTCCCAGTTTTCTCCACTGCACACTGCAACCTTCCTGATGCTACTGCCAGAAGCCTCTGCAAGGTGTGGGGAAAACACAACAAACCTCGCCTTGACGCCAGGCTGTGTGTCACAAAACGCCACAGAGTGGCCTGTGGTGTCTGTGCTTGCAGGTGGGGAAAGAACACCTTGCTGTTGGTGCTCAGTAATTAAAGAGTCAGCAGTGGCTGGATCTGACAGGCAGAAGTTAACTGTGCACTCGTTAGCCTTGGGTTTGTTTGTAGGTTGGGGTTTTCTGATTATGCAACAGTAAATGCAAATTCCATCACCCACTTTGGTTAATGTCAGTAGGACCAGGTTTTCTGTCGAGCTCAGGTAGTTTTTCTATCAAGCTTCATACGTCCTTCCTTTCAGTTTTTTTCCTCTCTTTCCTTATAATGGAGAGAACCACTATGAGCCATAACTATGCCTTTCATATTTGCAGCATTCATATCACATGTCTTCTAAACAGTGAGCTGTGTGAGCAAAAAGGGAGGGGTTTTCCACCTCCTATTCTTTCCCTTACTGTGGAAACACTTTCTATGAAATCTGAATTGGTTTATCCCCTGATATCATGCTGCTTAACTAACACTGAGAGAGCGGTTAAACTATTGAAATCAGTTGATCCAGTGTTAATTCTTAAAATTCACATTTACTTGGATAGAATTGGACTTTTTTTTCTAATTTGAGGTCCGTCCCAGTAGTATTAAGTTACACCATCTTATGCAGAATTACAGCACTGATTTCATCGTATTTCAAACTTGTTTTTTTTTCTTAAAACTAAACAAAAATAATAAGGCAGTATTGAAGTAGAAAAAAAGACAGTACTTTTAATTTAATTCAGTGAGATTTTATGCTCACTAGACAGTGACATGCATTTTTGTAGAAAAAAAGGAGGTAAGACAAGCATTACTTTTGCTCCTTGTGGTTGACACCTTGGGCTTTTCCATGCATCTTCTTTCTATTCCTTACAGAGCTGCAACATCACAAAGATAAATGTTCTTACACCCTTCTGTCAAAATCTGAACATTTTCAAATGAAAAAATCCATGTCCTTTATCAATGAAAAACATATACTAAATAAGAGTATTTCTAAAACAGCATTTCAGTATATTTATTGACACTTGCAATGACCATATACTTTTTTTTGTCCAAAGCATTCATATTTCTGTCTTGGAAGAAAAATCTGTGCTATATTCATATTTTGGGAATGGAAGCCAAATGGAAATCTCTTTGCGCAGAAGCCTAGTATTTGCATTTATGCACAGAATTATTTTCTGAGATGTATTGAAAGGTGTTAATTTCATGATTAGAGCTTTATTGATGGTTTGAAGGGTTCCATAGTTCTTGCTTTTGGGGTTTTTTTTCTAATATTGTAGTGTTGTTGCAAAGACTTGTTTTTCAGTGACTGCTTAGAAATCATGGTGAAAAATTGTGTTGCGGAAAATAACCAAAGATAATTTATGTGCTTTCAGCAGAAAAAGTAGAAGACTAAATTGTACTTTTTCAACATAAAGTAAGAAAATCCAAATCCTTATATTATTCCATTCTTCCCTTTTCTATTAGATTTTCTAAAAACATAATTGTGCTACAGGTAGGAATGAGTGCCTACTATATTAGTAGTCCAAAGGAGAATATAGAATATTAAATTTCTAAGCACAAAGAGAGGAAAGGTAACGTTAAAGTTGGGAAGCTGCAAAAGATATACCACGAAAAAAAAGAAAAGAATATGGAAAATACATAATTTTCAAAAATAACACCAGTGAAATAAGAATTTTAATGCTTTGACAGAATACCAACTGGTAAGTTGAGAAGGATTGCCTTGATTTAATAATCATCCTGAGTTTATAATAGCATTTTCATGTCTAATTTAGCAATCTGAACATTTTTTATATATATATATAAGGTTAAGACACAGAGTATATTCAGTTCTTTCGTAGGAGTTCACCTAATTTAAACATTATAGTTCCACAGAGAATGTGAAACTGAACTCTGGTAAACCATATATAATTAGTTAAATTATAGACAAGAACATCAAGGTTAATATGTCTGTTGCTATAAAAAAGGTTGGATTCATTAAAAGATAGTTTTAAGAGCCGTGTTTTCAGATACTTACAAATTTGCAGATCTGCAGCAGTTCTGGCTGAAAGTGTGCAGTAGCTGAAGGCCTCATGGAAGTCAGATTTATTCCAGCCATAACCCATTCACTTGAGTCAGCCATTTATTTCTCAGGCATATGATGGTCAAGCCTGTGCTAGCGGAGAGAAATAACTCGACAGCCAAACACTTTTCAGCAACGTGCTTAACGTTTTTGTTGATGAAATCTGTAGATAGATCGATCTGAGAACAACTAGTGGATCCAGCATAATTGGACTATTTGGTACATGAGATACAAGGCAAAAGAAGAATATGCATTGTGAACAGGTGGTGGTTCTCATTAGACTTTTAATTTGTGTAAATGTAATTAAATATCAGGTTGAGCTAGATGACATTAATTCAGGGAAAGTCCATCTTCCAGAGCTAGACAGGAAGTTAGGTCTCGAACTGAATTGTGCTCGGGCAAAGTCCTGGAGAGCTCAGTAAAGCAGCAGCACACAACAGTAGACATAATTATGTCCATAATAATTTTATTTTTTGAAGAAGGGGGAGAAATTCTAATTAGGAGATAACAACAATCAATATCAAGCCCTCCCCAATTTTTTTCTTTTTGGCACACAGCAACTCTGCTGACAGAGGTGAGATAAGGTAAAATTTTTTCCAGTTTTTCTGGAGGTTTAAGTTGCTCTCACTCCTCTCAAGGAGTTTGCAACCTTCCTTCTGGACTTGGAAAATATGTAGGCTTGTGAAGTCAGTCTGAAATCTCTTGCACTGATGCCACTGATGTACTGGGAAAATAAAGATGCAGACAAAACTACAACCAAAAATCTGTTCCCACAGTCTGCAGCATTGAGCTGTGCTGATATTCCCTTACATTGCTTTATTTAAAATTCATACACCATTAAAGCTGCCTTTCTCTTAGGACTCAATTCTACTTTAAGGTGGCAGCAAAATCTTATACGTGAGAGAAAGAACTGGACCTGATTGATATAGATATGCTAGCTTTAACTTTCTAAAAAAAATTTCATCGTAAATAAACTGTAAACATATATGCCTCTCCAACCTGTGTGCCTTTTATCTGAAGTCTCCAATTTCACTTCACACTTTGCCATGATAAATTATTTGACTGCTCTGAATGTGTGATAGTCAAAACTACTTTTCTGTGCCTGAAGTTGAAGTCCATGTGAGTATTATTGGAAAGCTTCCTTCTTCTTGATATCCATAAGGTATTATCAGGGTTGGAATATGAGTTTCAGTAATTCAGATATTCTTAAATTCTTTTCTCCTCCTGTCTGTTATGTGAGCAAAAAAGTACACATAGTATTAACATACTTTTAGGTCTGCAACACATTTTCAAAGCTGCTATTAGAAGATACAATTAGAATGCTTGAAATACTTCAAACAGATTAGTATATACCTTAGGCCAGACTCTCAAGTGGTGTAAAGCTGCAAAATTTTGAAAAGTCAACAGTTATTCCAAATGCCTGGCCCTTCAAATTTAATCCCAGTCATTTGATCTGTCTAGAGAGAATTTCATTCTTCACACTCCCATGCGATATGAAAATTGATATTCACACAAGGTCCTAACTGGCAGTGAGGATTCTGTGGATTGTACACTTAGCAACACAGAAGTTTAAAAAACAGTTATACTTCACCAGACTTCGATATCTGTTTGGAGGGCGCTCAATCTGAAAGGACAGAATGGGGAGCATTGTGCAAAACTAGCAGCAGGTGCACTCACACTTCTTCATTTCACATTTACTTTGTCAGAAAGTGCCTTATCCTGACTCCAAACGATGCTTTATTTCCTACCTTCTAGACACAATCCCTGTCAGGAAGTTCTGCCCTTTTAGAGAACAAGACAGAGTAGGAACCCAGGTGAGATGGCAAAATTTAGAGCCTTTATATTCAGAGGAGAGGTTGTGTTTTAAAAGCAGATCTAGAACACAGAGAAAAGTTTTAATACTGAGTTATTCAGCAGTCCAAATTTCCAACTGTTTAGCAAATTATTGCATTAAATATCAGATTTAGCATTAGGAGTTTTTTTTCCTCGAGGAAGTTATTTTAGCAATTTCATAATAAGAACTATGTGTCATAAATTCTTTCAGCCAGTGCTACAGAAACTCCATAGATGATATGGTTTGGTGTCCTGTTGTTATGGACAACAATAAACTGTATTGATATTAACTTGCCAAAGTTGTTTGTAACCATTCTAGGTTCCTGTCTCTTTTGCCTTTGGATTTTGGCACTTGTACTTAGCAAAATATTTTTTGCTGCCAAATCTTTGCAGCCTTACCTTTGTCCTGAGGGAGAAAATAGATTGTTTAATGCACTCTTGTCCTAGTATCAAGCAAACTTTAAATGCATTGCGAGGCTCATCCTTAAAAAAATGGCCTTCTACAGAAGAACTTAGAAATGTTAGACGTTTAGTCTGTGCATAATGTCATGCTGTTCAAGGATATGCTCCAAATACTCCAGAAACAACTTGTCTCTTCTTAAATCTGTTTTTAGTTTGAAAAAAATGATATATTTTGAGGTTAGAGTGCTTTATAGTAAGAAGAACAAGGTGTCCTCTCTCATTTGAGTTATCAATGTTTACTATATTTTATACACTATATTTTATAAAACTCGTATTTAGAAGTGTTTAAATATATTTTATAAGACTATTAATATGAGAATATTAATAATTTCAGTGTCCCGTAATAAAAAATGTTGTATTACTTAAACAAGAAGCAACCAATACTTATGACCACCTCCTTTACCCGGCCAGTTTCAAATGCTTTAGTATTTTTGAGAGGGGCAAGTAAAACCATATCAGCTACTGCCAGAAAATGTTACAGCTGAAAAAATAAGGGGTAAAATCTGAGGTTAGAGAAATGTGTATACTTCATTTGAAGAAGCTAATACTCGAATAAAAAATTAAATATTAATTTGTATTTAGTTTTATTAAGATACTGATGACCATATTTTGGAGAGCTTTGTTTAAAATTACTATCAAAAACAGTATCATGAAACTGTGGAAATAAGTGTTGTGTAACATGGAGGGTTTCCTTCCACCTTTTTGGCTTATCGCCTATTAAACTGACAGAAGAGAACAATTGCTGCCAGCTAACAACAGGCTTTTGAAGCTTGTTGCCAATCTCAATGTGATAAATGAATCAGTCCTTTTCTCCAGCTGTCACATTTTATTACTTATTTCGATTCACTTCCCTTGCACAAGGTCTTTTTACCTTGCAGTATTGACACAATTCTGCTACTTTAAAAGCACACCAGTCTGTGAACTTGCGGTAACTGGTAACATTTGAAAAACAAGACGGTACCTGCAAAATGTGATGCCAATTTATGATTGCTACAGGTTACAAGAACGGATTTTGGTGTTTTCAAAATGTGCCTTCCACTGTGGACATGGGACTTCAGAAAAGTTATTTCAAGAATTCCCTTTGCAATGGGAATTTCAGTTCACTTGAAACTGAAGTAAAAGCACAGCAATGACAAGGAGGCAGGTGAAACAGCCCTTTTTAAAAGCCATCTGTGTGCTGGGAGCCAACTTCTGTGCTGCATTATTTATGAGCAGGGAATGTGTTGGAGAGCTGGTGGTCTGGACAAGGCATTTAATCGTCTGGATGGTACTTCCCTTACTCCCAGTGTCCTATAGTTCAGTTTCCTTAAAACGAGACTAATGCAACCCTTAGCTTTCATGCACATTGCATTTAGACATTTGTACTCGAACAACAAAACTTTTGCCACCTCAAGGGATGTTCACGTTGCTGGGATACTTTCCTTCCTTTACATGTGAGCAGAGAGAGTCTGGGTGGAAAATATGCCAGATAATCTGGTAAGGATGGTAAGGGGTGATGGAACCTCTGGGATCCCCAATACCCCAATACCAGTGTTGTTAACGAAATGAGCATTCATTCAGTCAGCTGCTGACCAAAAGATTTTCAAAGCCTTTTGAAAAATTTTAATCTTTCCCTGGAGAACTTTTTGTATGTGTGTATGTTCATATGAAGCAGGGAGGCCTGACTCACAAAAGGGATGGAAAGAAATCCACCCATATTTCTGGATTTTAACTGCGAGATGCACAGTTGTGTGTGTGCAAAACATACCCACAGTGGGATTATAATCCAGAATTAGGGCTCCCAGAACAGAAACGCCCATGCACGCACTAATGAATTACATTTGCATTAAGTGTGTATGTGTCTCTAGAAACGAATGCAATAAAAAACAGTAGGTGGGGCTCTATCATTTATTCAGTAATTAACTTTTTTTCTTTTCTGAGATGAATTAAATGCTTTTTCTGGGGAGGACTCAAGATGTAGTCATGGGTACATATCAGAGCCAACAAAACTGCTGAGTAATCCAACATTCTGTACCCTGACCATCCACCCACACTCTCCAGTCTCGTGAGGCTGCTATCTGCCCATTTCTTTTTTCCTACTGGGGAGTAAGGCAAGAAAAACAGCCTTCAAAAAAGCTGTTTCTGACTTTCTTTGCTGTAACAATTTATACATACCATTGTAGACTTCTTATTACGAAGTACAAAATTTTGCAGAGAAAAAAAATACTGTTTTCATCTCTAAAGGTGAAGTGCCTCAGAAAACACTGACTAGCTTGTGATGACTGCTTATTGTCCTTAAGCTTAAAAGCAGCAGTCCTTTGGCCATTCCACGGCATCTTTTCCTTCCTTACTAACAGCAACAGGCTTTCTAGGAAGAAGCCTGCTCCTTCCCATGCGCCCTCCTTGGCTTATTCTCTCTGTCTCTTTTACTAGGAATAGTGCTCCCTAACCTGTTGCCAAGATCTGCATCCTGTTTACCATAAATATAAAGCACTACAAAATTCAGCATTTTTCAAGAAGAGGCTCCAAGGCCTCCAACACTGAACAGACATTTTAGGTTTTCCTTTGCTCTTTACAGATCTGTAACAGTAATATCCTTTAACAGGGAAGGACTTGCTGAAGAGATGCTTCCAACAGCTTCTTAATCTTCTAGAACCAGTGACAACCTATACTGACAAGGGGCTGCTGCTGCCCTTATATATATTTACGAGCTATTCCTTATCGAATAGTTGGAGGGGTGTATATTTATCCTTCCAGAAAATTTTGTCCAGCACCTCACTGATGTGTCTGTAAGGCACATCAAAGTTCGGGAACTGAGAACTGTGAATATCAGAGAACTGCACTAAACCCTCTCCCTTTCTTAGTTCTTTTACATTCCGAATGCTTCCAGTGCTTTCAAATTCCTATTTAAATAAGATTTTTTCTTCTGATTTTTAAGATCAGATATGCAATATGCCAGAAATAATGAAACATCTCATACCAGAGAAACATCACAGCAATACTTTGTGATAAAGGTAAATGGTTCTGATTCCAGCTCAGATCCTTCTTGAAATGAGGGGATTTTGCTGTTGGAAACGATCATGTTACCATGAAGACATTGAGCATTCCCTCTGACAGTTGCAAATGTATGGAAATTCACACCTGTGCTCTGGAGGTGGAATTTCACAATTCTTTCAATAAATATCTGCTTTCTCTGAGAGAAATGACCAAAGGTTTCACCCTGAGGCAATTACACAAGTGCCCATGAAAAGAGCAGTTTTCACGCACAGGTACTCACAGAGGGAAAACTGCAGGAACAGCTTGAGTGTTAGCCAAATGAAGCACAAGTATCAGGCCACATATGGGAATAGAATGCTCCATTCTTTCCTGTTAAAGGAAAAAAGTATCTTTTAAATCACTGCCCTTCTGAAAGAGAGGGTACACAGGGTGCTGTGTATCAGCCATTCACTAAATGTGATAAACGTGTATCACTGTGAGCAGCTCTCTATGTCTCTAACTGCATCAGATGACATCGCTTCAACTGTGCTTTGGCTAAAAATATGGCTTTACATCTAAAGTTCCATCTGTGTTGTTGTAACGTAATTCAGCTGCAGAATACGAACTCCTGCTTGGCTGACTCCCTGTATCTTTGTGCAGAGAAATATCAAGGAGAGTGAAGCAAAGAGCAATTATATCCAATATGAAATACACTTATATAATGCCCTAATATGGAAATAATTTTTGTTGAACAAGGGAAAAAGCCGCTAATGAATAAAAAATCAGGCTCAGGAGGACCAATTCAATATTTCTCTTTAACATGTCATCCAGCATTTCAATCTGGGTAGAAAAAAAAGCAACTCCATTTTAAGGAAGCTTACGAAAATTTGGTTGCCTTCCAATTTGAAACAAATGCTCAAATCTTTACATTTTTTGACCAGGTCCAATTAGAATTGTAGGGCGAGCTTGTCTGGGAGGTTGTACTTGAACATAGAAACTAAAAGGCTGGAAATTCCAGACTCCAAAAATATCTACATGGCTGCAAGTGAGGTAGCTCAGAGCAGCTGGCTCTAAGAATAGGAACAGGCAGAAGCCTGCTGGTGTGCCTGGTCTAAGCTCTGCTCAGCTCCAGCTGACCCTGTCAGTGTTTGTTGTTGACTCTGATTAACATGAGACAGTCTTAGCTGCACAAACTGTTCTAAAAAGGTGTTCTTGATCTTTTCAGATTTCCAGGTGAATATGTGTATTCCGATTTGGTGTACCTTGATTTTTCTGTCAGCTGAATTGTCAGTTCATTTCAGAAACCAAATATATAAATGCCTGTGGTTGCCGCAGTCTTCTAAGATTTTAGAAGCGTTTTATCTATTTGGAATGCTTTACTGGTTCTTATTATAATTAGTAACATGGTTGCATTACGTTTTGGAAGCATTGACTATAAAACATATGAAAAATTGCTTGCAAAAAATTTAGAATAGTAAAGGACTTTCAATGAAAAATTTGGTCCAAAATTTTTTGAGGTCTTAAATGGATTCAGAAAGCAATATTCTGTCCTTTCTGTTCAGTACAACTTTCCTGGTAGATGCTGTCACTGCAGGTATACTTTAGATGAGATTAAAAGCTATAACTTCTACAGCAAGGTGCCATGTGTGATATGGCAATTGGCATTCGTGGAAAACTATCTGACTGCTTGAAGGCCTGCATACAGATGTGTGATCATATTCCTTACACAGTCTTAAACAGGATAATTTGTTCTTATTCCCTGTGTTTCTTACTGGTTATCCCTTGTAAGAATCACAAGTGTTCTTCATTCACAATTTACATTTCCCTTTGAGAACTTTTTGCGTAGCTCTAGGCTACTAAACCATTATTAAGCTGTATCATTTTTCAAGCTCTTTTTTTTTTTCTTTCTTGGATGATATGCCAATACCTAATTACCATTGCTACTCTGATGTGCTTTAAGCTGTGGGCTTTTTTTTTTCTTACATGTAGCAGGTGAAAACACCCACGCTGTATAAAAATTCTGTTGCTTTCTCCTACATTTAGGTAATAATCATATCATCAAAGCAGAAATTAGTGACTAGAACATTTAAGGCTGGATCCCATCCTGCTGAAATGATACTGAAATTATGTTCACTCTCATATCTCATTTTTCTGAAAAAGACAATTACACATGGATTTAGACTATTGCTGTCCTTTCTATGACCAAGCAAGAATAGGATTTAAGAGGTTCCCAAACCCCACGGCCTATTATAATCCTGAAAAGAAGCCTAGCAAGTGTAAACAAAAAAAAAAAAACCCCCAAAAAAAAACCCACTGAATGAGTCCTAGTTTTCTACAAACCTGAGGTGAAAAAGGTCTGTGAATCTGTGAATCTTAGGAAATGCAGTAATATATTTTATTAGCTGCAGTAATGCTATTTTGATTCATACGGTAACTGGAGAGCAGTGCCTTACAAAAGGTTCCAATATTGTTCTAGTAAATAAACTCTCAGTAATTATTCATGTCAAAGAAAAGCCTGAAGATCTAGCCAAGACAGACAACTGATTGTGCAGAAGAAATGTGCGTGCAATACAGTTTCACCTTGAGGCCTTCTTTCACCTTGAGGCCTTCTTGACCTTGCTAACAAAATGAAAAGCCATAGAAACAGAAGATCCTTGAGTCCAATCATTACCCTCACACTGCTGAGTCCACTGCTAAACCATCTCCCAAAGAACCACATCTACATGTCTTTTAAACACCTCCAGGGCTGGTAACTCCACCAGTTCCCTCGGCAGCCTGTTCCAATGCCTGACCACTCTTTCACTGAAGAATTTTTGCCTGATATCCAATCTAAAATTCCCCTGGCGTGACTTGAGGCTATTTTCCCTTATTCTGCCACTTGTTATGCAGGAGAAGAGACCAATCCTCACCTGGCTGCCACCTCCCTTCAGGGAGTTGTAGAGAGTGATGAGGTGACCCCAGAGCCTCCTTTTCCCCAGGCTAAACACCCCCAGCTCCCTCAGCCACTCCACATAAGACTTGTGCTCTGTTGTGAGGTGCCCAAAACCGAAGAAAGGATTTGAGCTGAGGCCTCACCAGTGGCGGGTCCAAGGGGAGTACCCCTGTCCTGGCCCTGCTGAACATTGCCAGAACAGCCAGGAGCAGTGAAGCATTTGCCCTTTCAATGCAGCAGGGCCTCGGGGATGCAGGAAATGTGGACGCTATCAGAGAACTGAACTGTAAACTGAATTCTGCAATATTTCTGCCAGTGGGTTAAGTTCTGTGGAGGACACCAAGCCTTGGGTTGGCTTGTGTGACAGTCCTGGCCATGTCAATGAAGTTGCCTGGAGACAGAAAATCTCAAAGTAAGAGCTGGGAAGTGACTGTTGCAGAGCCATTGCAGGGAAACTGTTAGCAGTCCTGGAAGTAAAAGGCCTTACCAAAGAATGAAATTATACTGTATTAGAACTAGCAAAAACGCCTCCATTAGATTAAATTTACTTTCCAATTTTAATTCAAAGTTGATGAAATTTTCATTCTCTTCAGGACAAATAATGGTTTTTCCAGGTTATCCTTACTGTTTGTTCATTGTCTGAATCCACTGCCATTCACTTCTTCATTTGAGACTTTCTATTAAAAGCCTGTTCTAGGAGTAGGAGTGACATTGAAGGGGGAAGAGGGTTAATTCTGAGTGGAACATCTTAGGGATGTGAAATCGCAGACACACAGTGATCAGGTCTAAGCTTCTCGATCAAACAGCAACAGACAATTTTACATTTGTACCACCTATTGCAAAATGGTTAAACAAACCCTATGAATGATTCTTGGTGGGACTGTATCCACCAAGTGTCCTAGACAGTAATTAGTCTGTTCTGTAGCACATGCTGCGGGCCAGACACTTAAAAAACATCCAACTGACCAAAAAATATGGAAAGGAAAAGGGGAAAAGAGAGGGAGAGGAAGGAAAACAGTAAATGCCTTCTTAAGAGTTTGAATTTCTGCCAAACAAATTCCTTCAGTGTTAGATGCAACCTGCATATGAGACACAGTCAGATGACTTTCAGGATTGCTCTGTCAAACAGGTCTTTTTAGTGTGTTAAAACAATGCTAGCACAAGTGATTTAAGAATAAATGGCTAGCACTGGCTAAAATCTAGACAGCTTGGATACAGCTGCTCAGGAAGATATGGATCTATGTGTTTGTGGCTGCATAATGGATGTGTAAATTACACAGTGTCCCGCAGTGGCAGACTGTACATCAATACTTTTACATTTATTTGCTGATATAAAGCCATAGTTTACAGCCTGTCAGGATGATATGCTAACAATTTAAGTACAGAGGCCTCATACAGCAAGGCAATTAGGTAAATTAAGTACATAAGCTTGAGTTTTATTCTAAGCCTGGGACCAATTACAGTGAAATCAAGAAAACTGTTTCCATGTTACATTCTAGTCACTGCCCAGCCCCGGAATTATTCTACAAACAGCCCTGCAGTAATACTCTATAGTCTGTGGCAGGATTTCTGATGTGAAGCCCACCACAGCTCCTCAAGTAATATGTAGTGGGACAGATTTTTCTGTGTTCTGGCACTTGATGCTACCACTTACCAGACTGATCTTTGCATGTTACTAGGGAAGGCACCTCATCTGGATTTTTCCAAACTCGTGTTAGATTGTAAAAAAAAGAGTTTCTGCAGCCCTATTTTTCAGTTGTGCTGTTTCCCAAAGAAAGAGTTCTCATTTACCACCATCACCAGAGGCTTTTCAGCATGACGTTAAATTAAAAAAAAAGAAAAAGTGTTATTGATCATAAATTTAGCCACATAGTGTCAAAAGTAAACTATAAAAGAATATGAAACTCAAAATCTGTTGTCAACTTCTTGTCCTACCTATTTCTTTTCTATTTTAGAGTATCAGTCTACTGTGCAAGCCAAGAGATCAATTTTGTAATATCAGCTACTGTCTTTCAGAGTATTCTCCTATCATTAGGCTGCTTCCATTTAATTTTTGTTTTCTGCTGATTGCTGGCCCTCTGTAACAGCTAAAACCTCCCTCTGCTAACTGGGGGTCTTGGTCTCCTGTGTCTACCACTGAGATGTACGGACACACTCACGTCACGTTTTGTGGGCATATTAATGGCACACCTGTGAGCTTTGAGGAGGAGGGTTCCCATGCCATTGGCACGGGAGGATCATGGAAATCCTGATTAGTCCACAAATTTACTTTTTCTTTTAAGAAAGAATCAAGTGACCTACATAAAGCAATGGGATAATATTTTAACAAGCATTCATCATAAAATTTATTCTTGTCCTCAAAATGTCACAGTTTCATTTGTCTTTTGTTTCAGTTGTATTCCTCAGAGCATGCGTGGTGTATTTGTCAACAGCACTGCTTTTAGGGTTAGTATGTCATACAAAGAGTGCAGAAAGACTGATTTAACTTAGCTAAAGGCTGAGGTTTGGTTGTCTAGATGTTACAGTTCCAACACCATCGTTTTTACAGCAAAGAACTACCATTTTATATACCAGATGGTGAGAGAATGTTGCAGTTCGCTTTTTTTTTATTTTAAACTATTACCTGTGCCAAAAAACATTAGTTCCACACTTCCTTCCACCTTTCCTTAAAACACAGTACACATTCTACAATGCTGTTGGAGACCCGAGGTTCCACGAGTCGTACCAAAATGTTAAATATGCAGGCTTCCTTGCCTTAAGCTAGACACGTAGTATGAGTGGTTCATAAGAGCATCCAGGCTGCAGCTGTGTGGTGGAACAGAGCTTGGCAGGAAAGGTGTGACTATCGAAAAGCATTTAAGGTGATTTTCTGCTGCATCTCACTTCAAGCTTTTTGTGTTAACACCCCGGAGTCTTTTATTACTGTCAGGAATTATTAATAAATGAAGATAACAGTATATGAACAAAGCACTGCATACAATAACTGAAGTCTACAAACCAGGAAATATTTAAGACTAAACTGCTTTGCAAGATACAAGAAATGCAAAAGTGGCGGAGGAGATTGCTTGTCTCATCGCCTCACCCACACCTCCAGTAAACTGACTGTGCCTGACCTAATCCATTATCCTGTCATCCCTGGCACAGAACAACAGAATAGCATTTTTTTTACTATAAACCAGAAATTTAAACTTCAGAGGAAAAAAAAATAAACATGCCCATTAAAATCTCTGCCACTAGCTAGATTTGTGATCTGCACTTCAGGAAACACGCACTGTAATTTAGTTTTAGAAAAATGGTGCTTGGTGCTTGGATGCTGTAATACTACTAATTTGTAAAATACTATCCAATATATATCCATTTTAAGTAGAATCTAAGTAAAAATTTAAAAATTACAATTTCTACTACATGAAGTGGCCAATTTTGTTTTCTTACGAACAATTATGATTTGGTCATAAGTAGTAGGCTGAGATAGTTCATTCTGAGTGGACAGCCTTAGAGACCTGTGCTGTCCTCCAGATATTTGCATTCTCTATGAGAGAATTCATAAGAATAAAAATAAATATCTGGAAATGTAGAAATATCTCTGTATGCAATTCACTCTCTCAGTGCTTTCGTGTGCACCTTTTCTCTCTCAGCATCCCTTTGATGAATTCCATAAAACTAACTAAGTGAAAAAAACGATATTAATATACTGAAGAAAGGTTTTTGGTCTCTACATATTCATTCCTTGGAATCTAATTAAAATTTATTTTGCTGCTATTGGGTTTTAACGACATCCTATATTGTGGCTGCTTTTCCCTATGATTATTTCATAGTTCTGAATCAAGGATCATGTAACGTGCCTGGCAGGTTGACACCCCTAATTTTTTGGTCATAAATATTTAGATTTTCTGACAGAGCTTAACTTGCTTTATCTACGTGTTAAAAATTGGTATGGTGTAGGCTTCTCTCAGTTTGATCTAATAAGTTGTGCAGTGTCGTGTCCTAACAACCCACTAAGCTGTAATCACTATTTGTATGCAAAGCATTGCAATTAGAGCAATTTTCTTTGCTGGTAATTCTGAACCTGAAGGAAAACAAATTAGAACAAAAATTCAAGCTCTTTATACCTGAGTATATTGTACAGTATTTTAATATAAAAACTGACCTCCATAGCTTCAGGAAAAGAAAAAAAAGAGATCGCAATTTCTCTTGCTCTCAGTTTTAATCTCCTCCTAAAAAAAATATTTCTCTATCTTTCTGGTTGGTTTTGGTTTCCACCTACCTTGGCTTGAGATTTGTCTTCCCAGTGTTTCTCAGATTCTCAGAGAAATGAGGACTTTACACTTAAAATTGAGCAATCTAAGTCTCTTGTTATTTTATGAAAATAGTGATCATGGCCACTTGTGATCTAATGGGTAATTCAGATTGTATGGGCATGTCAACATTTGGATCTTACAGCAGATACAACTTTTATCTGATTTACTTGACCAAATTGCAAACTTCATAGAAGCTTGATAATAAGAATATAGAATACTCTATATTGACAAGAAAGATTTCTTTAATTCAATAGACTCAGTATAAAACATGAGGCTAAATTACTGCACTGCCACAGGTCAAATTTTTGAGCAATGATTTCAAAAATATGTTCTTCAGAAATTTAGTGTTTATAATTAGTTCAAAAGGCTTTGTTTGTTTTTGTTTGCTTATGTAGGTTTTTAAAAATAAAGCCGACAGAGTAACTGCCAAACTAAAAATCTTACTGGAATAAGAAAGATGATAGGACAAGAGAAAGATATTTCATCAAATGGCCACTCTCCTTATCTTACTGGCTTTTAATGAAGAAAACAGTTTCTAATTAAAAATATTTTTGCTTCAGTAAGTAAAGGCCTGGAATGTCACGGGGAAGGAACCCCCCATGCCGTAACTCAAGGAAGGACTCTGCTTAGGCAGGAACACTTCTGCCGGCTTTACGGGGGATGTTTTCCAGCACAGGTCCTGAGCACCTCCTGAAGAGTTTCCTCACTATTTATACAACTTATTATTCATATATTTGAAGTGGGTAGATAACGACAGCAGCTGAAGAGCAGCAGCCTCAGAGATAAACCTCTTGGAGGACATTGCCGCAGAACCACTCTCTCATGACAAGGAACACGACGTTTGTGTTGCAGGACAGCGAGAACCACCAGTGTGTAATAACAGTGACACCACGTGATGTGCAGTACAAGTCTCCCTTACTAGCACTGCTTTGGCGTAGCACATTTTGCTGCAGAACTTCCTGAGCTGGTAGTATACAGTGAAATCTGCTGCCTGCTCCTACAGGCAAGTAATCTCTACAGCTTCACGTTTAAACTTGAGCCAGTTCTCAGTTGCTCTGTGAAGACTGTGAGTAAAATCATGTTCCTATTGAAACACAGAGAAGCTCTACTATTGACCACAGCTGGGACTGGATTTCACCCTAAGACGCTGTGAAGTTTCTGACATTTAAAAGCCATCCTCACTTCCTGAATCTTATGATTGCAACTAAAATGTAGCAAAGTTTAAAAGGAAGGGATGTGTTTTGCCATTTGCATAACTTTAATGATCAAACTGATTGAGCTTAACATTTCTTTCAAAGTTCCCACTTCAGCTGGCATTGCTAGCATTGAAATCGCATATATCTCAAAAGTAACATTTTTGGGAAGTTCTATGTGATAGGAAATGGGGTCTTAAAATGAGAAGTGCTTTTCATCTTAGACGTAATTTTTATCTCACTTGTGTGTAAGCAATGTGCTGCAGAGGGAGTCAGACTGTGTGCAGCTATACGTATGTTTGCCTGCCCGATTTTTTTCTCACTCAATCAAAAGAAGCTTTTAGGATGAACAAATAGGAGATAAAGCAAAGGCCAGAGGCCAGACACCCTTTTGTATGTTACCTCTTAAGAATTAATGGTGGTACTATGGTGGGGAAGTAATTAAAATTATATCACTGCTTTATCAAAAGGATTCTTAATCATTAAAACTTCCTCATTATAGAAAAGAAAGACTGCTCAGTATTTCAGGACAGTTTGTGCAAAACCAGTGAATGAAGACAGTGAGTCTGAAAGATAAATATACAAAAACTAGGATACCCCTGTGTTTGTGAGATGCAGTAGGTTTTCTGAGACCAAAGGTTAGAGATTTCTGTTCTTTGTATACATGGCTACGTATACTTTTGAATCTATAGATGCAGCATATTTATTTTTAGGGGCAATTTTCTATTAGAAAGCTGTTTGTCACCAGCTGCTTGGGAAAATTTCTTGTAGATGTCAGTGCAGCTTTTCTTGTTGCACAGCAGGGCTGAGGAACGGAGGCTGAATTTGAGGGCTCTGTTTAGAACATCTGATTCTAGGGCATATCCTCAAGAGTGCAGAAGTAATGAAATCCATAAGCTGATCTTTCCTTGCCTTTGGAGGGAGGGTAGAAATTACATCTAGACTTTTAAAATTATAGAAATTAAGCTAAACCTTTCTTTCAGGCTCCTCAACTTGTACAAGTTAGGTTTACACAGAATTCATGCAATTGACTGGTGACTTTAATGGAAGTAGATGATCTGCAGATCACACAGATGCTTTACATAAGATGTCCAGATAAACAGTGAAAATTAAGCTTTAAAACCCTCTGGTTTGAACAATATTTTGCTGCATTGTGGATGTTGTTATGCTGTACTACATTCTAGGGTAGAAATATAGGAAGTGAAGAAATAGCAGTAGAGGGCAGCTTATGAGAGACCTTGGGGACACTCTCAATTCCCTGACCACAGGTTTGAATGATCAGTGAGCTACAAATGTTGAAATCCTAATTTCTGACCTCTGAGTACAGATTTACCATTCTGCTGAGCTCAATTCTCTCGCTATAGAGAGACTGACTGACCAGAGATGTTTCTCCTTAAAAAGGTTCAATTTCCCAAAAGAGATGAGGGGAAATGTGAATGCCTGTGCAGAACAAATGAGTAGCTGAGCAGTGTATGAATTTTAGCCACCTAGCCTTTGATGACAGCTGTTTTAAATAAAAATCTTCCCTTTGCACAGAAAAGAGGTACAAAAATTCTGGTCCCAGTTTGAGATTGGGAGCTTACATGATTTTGTTCTCAAAAAAACCCATTTTATAGCTGTCTTGTTTTGGGTTCCTCCATGCATCCCAGCTGATGGTGAGAGGTATGCTTCAATTTCTGACTGTCAGAATCTCCTGGTGGGCCATGGATGTTTAATTCGATCTTAAAATATGATTCAATAAGTGGTTCTGCATTATGTTTTTTCTAGACCCAGGAATATTTGCATATATACACGTTTATGCAAAACTGAGCTGTTGAATCTCTTAGGAGCTGATTGGTGTCTGCTTTGGACCAAATGAGACAAAGTCACAGAGCTCTGTTCCACAGCCAAGGGACGTATTCCATTTGCTCCGCAGCTTTAACGTTTTCCTTCTCAAATATACATCTACATTTACATGCTTATACATGTCTACATTTACATACATACATATTTCTAAAAGCTTTGCTGCTTTCCCTTTATATCTGTTAGTGACATTAGAAATGTAATTTCATAGACAAAGAGTTTAAAATAAACCCTTGTGTGACTGAGAGCTTGTTTTCTTTAGCCAACTAGCTCAGCTGGTCTGGAAAAAAAAAAAGACAAAAAAATAAACAGCAAAAGAAAACAAACTCTTTCAATAAACCTTGTATCTCTTTGTTTATCATGCTTAGTGTTATTAAAACATCGGAGTATGCAAGGTATATTGTTACTGGTATGATATTGCTTATTAAAAATTAAATCCCTGATTATTGAGCTGTAGAGAATAACATGACAAAGGTTGTGCATCAGTGTAGTCGTGTGCACACAAAGAAATAGAGTGCTATGATTCAGAGTTACTAACCAGGATTTTAGGTCGTCTAATGCATCTCTAATTTTCCATTGGACAAATAAATGTTAACACATAACAGTGTCCATAAGTGGAAGGATAGACTCATACATTGGCACTTAATTAGTGTCTAAGGTTGAATCCTGGTTCTTTTTAAAAAAGTCTCCTTTTCAACCTGGTGAGGTTGCAAGTTGGGCTGTTGATAAACCTGTAGGTTTCAAAATCCTAAAATTTCCAGAGTATATTCTTAATTTTTTCTTTTTTTAAAATCAAGCTTCAAACACAGATATTTATCAATTAATTTTCCATCGGTTGTTCTCTTTGAAGTATTTATTCAGCAGCCGTCTTTCTCTGGACATTGTTTTACTTCTTATTGTCCCACCCCTAGCGACTCGCCACATGCAGTTAAATTAAAATCACAGAATCATAGAATGGTTTGTGTTGGAAGGGACATTTAAAGGTCATTTATTCCAATTCCGCTGCAGTGAGCAGGAGCATCTTCAACTAGACCAGGTTGCTCAGAGCCCCATCCAGCCTCACCTATTCCAGGGATGGGGCATTCCATACCTCTCTGGGCTACCTGTTCCAGTGCCTCACCATCCTCAATGTAAGAAATTTCTTCCTTAGGTCCAGTCTAAAGCTACTCTCTTTTGGTTTAAAACCACTCCCCCTTGTCCTGTCACAGCAGGCCCTGCTAAAAAGTCTGTTTCCATCTTTTGTATAAGCCCATTTTAAGTGCTGAAAGGCTGCAATGAGGTCTCCCAGGAGCCTTCTCCAGACTGAACCGCTCTCTCAGCCTTTCCTCACGGGAGAGATGGTCCATCCCTCATCTTCAGGGCAGACTTGCCCTTGGTGAAGCTGTCCTGGATCACTTCCCTGTCCATGTGCCTTAGCATAACTTCTGGCAGGATAATGTTCCATGATTTTCTCAGGCACGGAGGTGAGGCTGGCAGGGCAGTAGTTCCCGGGGTCCTCCTTTTTACCCTTTTTAAAAATGGGTGCATTGTTTCCATTTTTCCAGTCACCAGGGACTTTACCTGACTGCTGTGATTTTTCAAATATCACGGAGAGTGGCTTGGCAACTACGTCAGCCAATTTCCTCAGGACTCTGGGGGCATCTTATCAGGTCCCATAGCCTTACGCATGCATACATAAGTCATACATAAATACATTCATAAGTGCACAGCAGTGATAAACCCAGGGTTCTCATCTGATTTATTTTCCGTAACTCTTTATGCTGGTTATAGAAATATAGCTAGTTATAGAAAAGTTCCTCAGGGAAAAGGGGCACTAAGAAAAAAGTTTACTCTGACTCCTGTGTGGAAGGAAAAAAACCCATGTTTTTTCTTCAGAGCTGAAATCCACGAAGAGTTGAAGTGCTTGGAAAATTTGAATGATTTCATGGATGTCTCAAAGCTTTAAAGATGAAAGATCCAGCTTTTCTTCCTGATTAAGCTATGAGAATTATGAGATCCTGTGGGCTTTTTCTACTTCAAAGGGTCATTCAAATATAACTGTAAGGATGGATGCCACAAAATTACTTCCATGAAGTTTGACAGAATGAACTCCCTTTGTTTTACGTGGAAGGATACAGAGATTGCTCCCCTTGGCTTTTTCTACCTTTTTTCTACCTGTTGCTGCTCTGGACATTCAGGGCAGCTTTGAAGAGGTACCTGCAAACCTGCTGAACCTCCTAAGCTGTAGGAATCTGACATCCAAAACATCCAGCAAATAACACGTAGCAGCAGCGTTCTCCGCGCTGGGCAGAAGCTACATGGGACAGCGAACAATGTTGAACTGAAAAAAGAAAGATCACAAAGTCTGAAATACGATATATATTCACTTTTTTCTTAAGTGGGATCAGGTGTCCTCATTGGGATGGAAAATGCAGATTTTCAATAAATGTTTGGATATAAGCCATAATAGTAAGTGATTTCAACTCCCTTTTCTATTAATGACTGATTGCTTCATAGGCTTCCTCACTTGCTGTTGTCACCATTCTGTCATAGATCCTGGAAAGATTTGAATTTTGATTTAGGGCTTTGTCCAAGATAGAGTGCAGGATACTGAGAAATTTCTGCTGACTTCACACTTCGGAGCCAGCCCTTTTGATGGCATTTTCATGTTTGCTTTCAATTATTTCTTTCTCTGGCACCCTAAATTGATGTTCCTGATAAAAATCTCAGGGTTACAAAGGCTTGAAGAGTAATATATTCATTTCTCTTATGCTGCAGTGGCTTCAGTATGTCACAAGGGCATTGTTAAGACTAGCCACTATATTTCTCAGTCTGAAATCATTATTAAGTGTGTTCTTAAGGGACTGATACAATACCACTAAAATCAGAATTTAAAAAGTACTTGCCAAACAGAATTTATCCCCTTGAAATCCTTAGAATTTACAGTTAGCTAAAAGTAGAGAATACTGAAAATTTGGTTTGATAAAAAGTGAGTCAGGCATTTAGGATTTCAGTTATATAGCAATAAATTCCTCCAGGGAAGGTATCCAGTTTACTAATATTTCCTGACTGAAACATGTTTTGTAGGATTGGGGGTGTGGGATTTTTTGTTAATATCAAATATTTTGTTAATATTTCATTTCATTGTTACAAACCATGCCAAGATAAGTATTTGAATTGTATATACTCATTGGTGCACATTCAGGTGTAATTCTAAACATTTAGTGGCAGCCCTGGCATTTGCAAATCGGCTACACATGACTTGAGTAACCTAGGGCTGATGATTGTTGAGGAGGAACCAGCACACTCGCACCGTGTGAAAGGAGAGGTCTATTTTATCCAATTAATTTAGCCATGGGATCGTTATTCAGAGTTTCTATTGCAGTGAGGGAGAGCAGACTCTTCTCCTTAACCCAAAATTAAGTGTCACTCATCTTACGCCTGTCTGAGGCTGACATGCAGACGTGCAAACGAGCAGCCTGCTCACATCTCAAATGGCGGCTGCACTGTGGAACTCTGCAGTGCATTTCTCACTTGTTGCACCTGGGTGCCGGGGGAACTCACAACACCCTGTGTAGCAATACAGAGGAATACTTTAGGTACCACATCACAAACAGGCACCTAGCCCAAGTCCCCTGAGGACGTGTTAGCTTGGAAAGCTTGGTCTGCCTTGCGTAATGGCTATTTTAGCAATCGGCGTGGGGAAGAGCACTAGTTCTGAGCACTGATTAACGGGGTCAGTGGAACGCTGCTCGTGCATTTCACGTGGAAGAGGGAATACAGTTACATGCTGACCTCAGGCAAAAGCAAGGTTTTCCCCACCTGTGAGCTGACCACTAGAGACGTGTATGATGTAGCTGAGCTGGGGACGAAAGCTAAGAGGAAGAATTAAGCAAAGAATATTCAAATGCCCTAGTTTGGGAAGCAGCGTAACACCTATTTATATAACCAGTCCCAATTCAGGCATCCTTTGGGAAATTCTACCTTGTTCGCCACATGCAGCTGCTGAGGTACCACAACACAGCAGATGAGGTGGGTGCTGGAGCAACTCACAAATTCAAGACTGTTTATGCTCTTAGTGGCTGATTACACCATAAAGCAAAGTAACTGTGGAGGTTTTGTTGCTCTAAGCGTCAGATGATATCTACATGAGATAACAAGGAATGTCTTCAGCGTTTTGTAAAGCTGGGAAGGGAAGTAAGGCTTTTAACAGTGTGTGTGTGGGATTGGGATATAGGCATCCCACATGCATATTGTTTACACGCTGAAATGGACATAGCTCCATTTCATGGCTCTGATTTTCCGAATTTGAATTTCCACTTCTTTTGTTGGTTCTTCTGAGGATAGTTACCCTGAGGTTTCTAGATCTGATTCCACGATAACAGTTAAACAATAATCTAACTCCTTTAACTCACCTGTTATGTTTCACTGTTTGAAATAATGGCTGTAGGCACGTGTGAAGCCAACCAGGAACAGCACCCTTGTAACACAGCCAGTAGCTGGGCCATACCTACTGACAGCCAGAGTGTAACCCCCTGTGACAAACACAGTGATATATGCATAAATGGCATATCTGTTATATACTGTGTCACACCAGTCTTTAAGAAAATACCACTTCTGACTCCATCACAGATAAATAATTTTAATCTGTTCCAGTCACAGATGTCCTCAAGGAGACACTACAGATTTCTTTGTGTATTATGAAGAAAAGTCAAGAAAAATAAATTACATATTGTTTTCTGATCGTGATAAACATATTTCCAGAAAAAGTAAAGGAGTTGGGCTATGATACAAAATGAGTAGGAAGAAATGCAAGTGAGAGCTACCAAATACCTACGTAAATTCGAATTAATGCATGGAACAGATTCAGTTTAACAAGAGTAGGACGATTTGAGAAACTGATTATGATTTGAATATTAATTTTTAAGGACAGAGAAATAATCTAAAAGCATTCAGAGACTGTGTTTTTGTATACATCATAACATTTTAACTCATGACTAAGTTATTACAGGAAGACATTTCCATGCATTGCCTTCATTTAGGTGTCTGTCTAGATGAATGCCTTTTTTTTTTAACTGTAGGATAACCTATTTGAAATACATTTGCATTTACTATGAGGTTAAGGGAAGCTTCTTGTATCAAGATCCATTTCATACTTTTAGACCAAAGAACTTTCTTTAAGAGGCTGATAGTCAATGGTAAGATCTTAATTAACATATCAGGGTAATGCCTGTTTTTAAGTAATTCACTTAAGTAAGGCACATTGAAAGCATTCCATAATCAATTTCAAGAATAGTTCGTCAACCCTCAGTAAGAATGGGAAATTGTAAGAAAAGAAGCCTGAAAATCTTTACTCATAATACAGGAAGTCCTTCAATATTAAACGATGAAATGGCTACACTTGAGTGATCTTAATGGTATCACTTCCTGATGTCTTCCATTAGAACCATTGCAAAATTTAGGAGTTGATAGCTTGAAAATCTTAGTGGGGGAAGAAGTGCAGTTGAGACTTACGAAACACCGAAAGAATTTGGGACATAGTTGTGAGAAAAATAAAAGCTCTCTGTCTTGTAAGTGTTGTGAAACATTTCTGTTCTTCCAAGAAGCATGTACAAATTATTTGAGGATGAAGACAAAGAGTGATTCGTACTGGGCTTAGTGAACTGCAGTATGGTTATGGAAGAGGCAGGAGCTAAAGGACATTTGTACAGGCAACACAAAGCCCAGAGCAGGACAAAGGTGTTCCAAATTTGCAAGAAAGGTGAGAACTTTGTAGGACAGGCAGTCATGACTGAAAGCACCTGGTTCTAGATTTCCATAAAATCAGTGAAAAAGATTCCCTGGATTCCCAAGACTTCCCCATCTTTCTCATTTCCTTGCTTTATTTGGCATCCATTTACGGTTCTTTCTAAGTGCTTTCTCTTAAACCTTTTTCCTTTTCACTAAAGGAGTAAAACTCCCTATATTCATATTTTCCAATGTCAAAGGGCGGGGTGGGGGTTCAAGATGTTTAAATAGTACACTTGATAAACCACTTCCACAGATCTTCCTGATGGCTGTTAGCACAGAACTATCTTAGGGGAGCTGCCAAACTCCAGATGGAGTTCTTGGAGTGACAATAATCTAGATATCTAGTTAATGTAATGTTGATAATTTAAATGGCATTAACATTCATTCTGGAGAAAAAAATCAAGCAGGTATGTTTCAGTTGCAATATTTTATTTTCTCTATTTGTCTCTTTATATACAGAACAAATGCATTTCACAGATTGCTTCCAGCTTTTCCCATCACTTATCCTGTAGAAATATCAATACACTTAAATGCATGACTAAGGAAATGACACCTATGCATCAATACCAGAGAAAGACCAATAAGGTAACAGGTCAGAAGAAAGGGTTAAAAACATCTGTACATTTATAATTCTATACAGCATTTTCTAAAATTTCTAAAATGGAGATTAAGCCACCTTTGGCAAACTGCTGTTAACCCTTCAGTGACACCCCCGCTGGTGAAATGTTTGTCCAGTAAGTGAATGCAAAGCACCCATTGTTGACTACGCTGAACTAGGGAATTCATCTTTGGAGTAGACCACATAAGACAGAGTAGCTAAAATATCAAAACTTGTCTGGCAACCTCAGTTGCGGCTGTGCCATCAGTTTCCTCCCAGCTGCTGACAGAACTGTCCTTTTGTTGCAGGTGTGTGGTGGGTTGTCGGTCTGTTTTTTTTTTCCTTTAGCGAATCCCATTAGAAACAAGAGCAACAAAACGCTGCCAGTTGATACCTGTTGGGATAGCCTCAGGGTGGGACAGCCTCTGTCCCGAGCCCTGGCCGTCGCTGGGCTCCCTCTCAGAAGGTGTCTCCACCTCCGCCGCACACGCACCCCCTCGCCGCGCCCTGCACACAGGTCCTTTCTGACATGCAGCACCAGCCTATTGCATCGCTACCACAGGATGGGTTCGGGAGCTTCGCCCCCACCCCGCACCCCCGCCCCTTTCTCTTTTCTTTTTCTTCTCTTTCCTTTTTCCTTCCTTTCCTAGGCTCCGTTTGCCGTAGCATACACCCTCCCGAGGGGTTTGCCTGGATCATTTATTTATCTTGTGCGCATTAAGAAACCACCATTAGGCTTTGGTGGGAGGCGCCTTGCTCGGTCCGCGCTCGCCTGCCTCCGCGGCGCTGCCAGAGGAATACACAATCGAGCCGAAGCTGCAAGCCTGGCAGGAGCTGCCTTTGCGTGCACATTT